>JALHBU010000223.1:10844-44435 GCA_024340005.1 Tolypocladium tropicale | reverse complement strand
GGCCGAGATGCATCGCCAGATGCCTGGGGGGGGGGGGGATCCGCGGACGACGCCCCGTCCTCAAAAGCGTCCTCCCGCCACGGCGCGGCTCCGGTCCTCTTTTCCTCTCCTCCTATTCCCGTCTGCTGTTACAGTCGATCCCCGATCACTAACATCCACGGGCAACAAGAGCTTTCACGCTCGTCCCTTGACGTATCGAACGTCGTGCCATTCGCTTGCCCCCCTTTCCCTCAGTCATTCGTTATAGAGCGAGGAGAAGACCTCACCCCTTAATCATGGCCCCTTCGCTGCTGTCCATCGGCACCGCCGCCCTGGCGTGTGCCGGCAGTGCCGTCGCCACCAAGTGGCAGCTGTCCGAGACGTACGATGCCAGCAACTTCTTCGACAAGTTCAACTTCATCACGGTACGGAGAGGACCCACCACTCCCTCATCACGGAAGGGTCGGACTGACAAGCGCGGATACAGGATCCTTCTCCCAACGGCGGTCTTGTCAACTACCAATGCCGCGAGGACGCCGAGCAGAAGAAGCTCATCAACTGCGACAACGATGAGGTCTACCTGGGTGTCGACCACAAGACCGTCCTGACCGGCAACAACCCCCACCGTGACAGTATCAGGATCGAGTCCAAGAAGACGTACAGCAAGGGTCTGTTCATTGCCCGCTTCACTCACCTGCCCGAGAACAAGTGTGGTCTCTGGCCCGCCTTGTAAGTCTGCTTACCATGGTCACCCCCGCCGTTTCGATCTTGGGCGTCTTCTAACGCGGGATAGCTGGACCTACGGTCAGAACTGGCCCGTCGATGGCGAGGTCGACATCTACGAGCAGTGGAACAACGCCCAGTGGAACCAGCCCGCCCTGCACATGGGCGACGCCGCCAAGTACGGCCAGTGCCTCATGGACGGTGCCGGACAGTCGGGCAGCGTCCTGACTAACAACTGCGACAACGACTACCAGAACCCTCCCTACCAGTGGCAGAACCAGGGCTGCGTCGCTGCCGACCACACCGGCCCTTGGGCCACCCGCGACGGTGGTGTCTGTACGTTGAACCCCGAAATCCCCTCGAGTCGTTGTGTCACGGCACCGCTAACGCAGCTTCGTAGTCGCCATGGAGTGGACCAGCGACTTCATCAAGCTGTACTCGTGGCGATGGGCCAACGTGCCGTCCAACGTCGGCCACGATGAGCCCGACTCGTCGACGTGGGGCACGCCCGTCGTCTACCTGAAGAACAACAACTGCAACATCGACAGCCACTTCGCCGCCCAGCGCCTCGTCCTGAACCTGGACTTGTGCGGCAACCCCGCCGGCAATGCCGACGTCTGGCACTCGAGCTGCGCGGCCGTCACCAAGCAGGAGACCTGCGCCGACTACATCGCCGGCTTCCCCGGCGACTTCTCCGAGGCTTACTTCAAGGTCAAGGACATCCGCTACTTCAAGATCAAGACGGAGACGACCACCACGTCCGCCACGTCTACCTCGACCTCGACCACGACTACGTCCAGCTCGTCGACCAAGGTGACCACGACCACCAAGGCCGCCACCACCACCACCACGGACGACTGTGACGACGACGAGACGACGACGACCAAGGCCACCACCACCAAGGCCGCCACCAGCACCACCGGTTTCCCTACGCTCACCTTCTCTACCCGGTGGGGCAACTCGTCCTTCACGCGCACCACGACCTCGTCCAGCTCGTCCACCCAGCTGACCTCGCTGACCACGACCACCGAGACTAGCTCGCAGACGACGTCCACTGGTTCCGAGACCTCGTCCACCTCTGGCTCGCAGACCACCTCCGCCACTGGCTCGGAGACGACCACTGCTACCGGCACCGAGACCACCACTGCCAGCGGCTCGCAGACCACCTCTGCCACTGGCACTGAGACCACCACTGCTACCGGCACTGAGACCACCACTGCTACTGGCTCGGAGACCACCTCCGCCACCGGCTCGGAGACCACTACCGCTACCGGCACGGAGACCACCTCCACGTCCGTCGAGATGACCACTTCGACTGTCTACACCACCACGGTGTACACCGTCACCAAGTGCCCCGCCACGGTCACCGACTGCCCTGTCGGCGGTGGCCCCTACACCACCACCGAGACCATTGCCCTGTACACGACCGTCTGCCCCGTCACGGCCACGGAGAAGCCTGGCCAGCCCACCCCCACCCCCACCGCGGCTCCCGGCGGCGGCGCGGACAGGACCACCATCACCACCGAGGTGACCAAGACGTACACCATCACCAGCTGCGCGCCCACCGTGACCGACTGCCCCGTCGGCAAGGTCACCACCAAGGTCTACACCACGACCTACTGCCCCGGTGACAAGACCGTTCCCTACATGACCGGCCCTGAGGAGACCCCCGCCGCCACCCCTGAGGTGCCGGGCGGCCAGGCCTCGCCCAAGTCATCCTTCACTGCCCCGTCGCCCTTCTTCCCGGCGCACAACACCGTCCTCGAGACCCAGACGGTCGTGCCCCAGGCCACGCCTCAGCCCAACGGCAACAACGGCAACAACGGCAACAACGGCAACGGCAACGGTAACAACGGCAATGGCAACGGCAACAGCGGCAACGGCCAGACCACCACCGTCGCTGCCCAGGCCGCGGCCACCACGACGGCCTGCACCGGTGACAACTGCCCCAAGGTCGTTGTCAGCGGCGCTACCAAGACGGGTGTCAGCGCCTTCGTCGCGCTGTGCGCCGCCGCTGTCCTGATGCTGTAAGCGAGCAGATTGTGAATATCAAATCGAGCGATCGGGTTTCTTTCTCTAATGAGGTGTCACGGGACAAACGGGAGGAAATATAGAGTTGGATAGAGGCTTAGGCCGGACATAATTTCTACGTTACATATATGCGGATACAAATTTTTCTACCTTTCTCACACCGGGGTCGTGATTCTTTTGTTTCTAGTGAGGTGGCTTGGTGTACGCTAGGGTAGGTAAGAATACAATGGCCTGCCCTGGATTGTGCTGGTCTCTTGCTCGGTGAATCGTCGTGGCAGTCTCATCGTGGCAGTCTCGTCGTCTCAGTTTGGCTCTTGATCACTCACTCACTGCCTACCTTATTTACTCGGGATGCCTCTGGGCGCGAGCGTGAATCCCATCATGCACTTCCAGCCGCCGTCCCATCTCTGCCGCCCTCCCTCTCCTCCACGACTGCGCGCCCGATGGTCTCGCCGTCGCCGCACCACGCCGTCACGAGCTGCACCCACACGCGCTCCCCCTGGCGCCTGTCCACGACGTTGACGTCCCTCGCCAGGCGCACCAGCCCGTCCCAGTGGCCCGTGGGCACGTGCTCGCGCCCCGGCACCCCGGCCAGCACGTCGTTGGTCGACAGCCAGTACTGCGTGCGCCCGCCGCCCTCGTCGCGCCGCAGGGCCTGGAACCGCGCGAGCTCGAGCGGCAGCAGCGGCGGCCGGTGCGGCGCGTGGTGCGGCTGCGGCGGCAGCGTCGACGAATCGGGCCGGGGATGTCGGGCGCGGCGCCGCGGCGGCCGTGATGGCGGTTGCGGCGGCGAGGGAAGATGGCGGGTTGGCTGGGCGGAGGACGACGTCGGTGGTCCGTCGTCGTGATGCTCAGCCAGCGGCCTCGGCGATGGTCTCCTTGTCGGCAGCGGCGAGCCGGGATGCGAGCCCGCCACGACTGGTAGCGGCCACGAGATGGCGTCCTGGTACACGTGGGCGCACTCCGTAGAAGTCCGGCGGTCGCGAAGCCTGCTGAGCGCCTCGTCCAAGGCGGCGAACGACGTGGACCGCGCTCGCTGGCCGACGCCACTCGCTGCTCGCCGAAGGCTCTTCTTCAGCTCCGGGCTCATTGCTGTGCCGTAAGAGGCTTGTGCTCGCATCGACATCCGTATTGCAACTGCTGCCGTGGGGATGCTTCTCTGACAAAAAAAGGCGGTCTCTCACGGCCATCATGCGGGAGTGCGTGTGATCGTGGCTAGTGTTTAAGTACGTCGTGGTAGGGTGTCTCGAACAGTGACAATGAGTCGGTGCTTCCAGGCGGGCGATTCAGCCTTCACGTAGGCCAGGATGATGCGGGATGATTAGTTTGAGAGGGATTCCCGCGCGTGATCGAGTGTCACAAAGGGCGCACCAGGGCGAATAGAAAGGGAAATCCGGGTATCATTCAACTCCGTCCCATAATGCTGACGCCGCCTCACACCACACCACTTCGCCGTACCGCTACGACTACAACCTCGTCCGTATCCACTCGGCCCATTTGCACAGGTCCTCCAGGTGCTCCAGGACCTTGCCCAGGCTCTCCTTCGTAAACTCCTTCCGCTTGCCCTTGGCGCCGGCGCCGAGTATGTTCTCCTCCACAATCTCCACCGCGCCGCCCTCCAGGATCTTGAGGCTGATGTCCGCCGTCGCGTCGCCCATTGGGAAGACGACCTGCAGGTGCGGCGACGGGTGCACCCAGAGGATGACGTCCATCTTCGTTGCCTCCTCGGGCGCGGGGGCCGTGTCCTCGGCAGGCTCTCGTGAGGGCCTCATGAAGTCGGCGAGCTGGTCCCTACCGGTCGTCGTGCCCGACTGTGGCTTTTCGACCTTGGCATCCTGCTTCTCGGACCCGTTGGCAGTCGTCACCGGGGCGCTCTCCTTGGACTTGGACCCGAAGCTGTTCTCGAGCAGCGTCGAGAGGAAGGCGTACTGTCGCAGGAGAGGCAGCATGTCGATGAGCTGCCGAGGGTGGGAGAACGGCATCTCCGACACCGCCTGCGAGTATATAGGCTTGTAGATGAACAAGGTGTTGTTGTGCTGCCTGACTGTCCTCTTTCGGTCCTGGTCAACCACGCCGACGTCCCTCCGTCGCGATATCGCCCGCGGCTCGCTGGGGTCCACCTTGGTGCCGGGCGGGATAGGGAACAGCAGGCTGTCAAAGGTCGGCGGCGAGCCCCTGTGGCTCAGCTCGATGTTGGGCGGGTTCACGTTGGCGCACATGTACAGCCGCGCCCAGTCGTTCTGCGGGAGAACGACGGGTGGGTCAAAGGTGACGGTGAACATGACGCGGGGGACCCTTGTCGTCGAGAGGTCTGGCTGCAGCAGCTCCATGCCGGCATCCTTGTTTTCCTCGGACTGCGGCAGAGAGACGTTGTCAGGCTCCCGCCAATCCAGGGCGACGACGCTGCCAGATTCCATCGACGACGACGGCTCTTCCTTGATGATTATGTCCTTGGAGATCCAGTCCTCGGACACCCTGACCGGGGGAAGGCCGAGGCCGTCGATGGGGGCGCAACCGAGGAGAAGCGACCAGACCTTCTCCTGCTTCTGCACAAAGGTTTCCAGGGCCTCGGTCGACGGCGGCACGAAGCGGAGCTCTTTCCAGTACTGCAGGGCCAGTCCGACCTTGCCACGCGCGTGCATGACGGGGAAGCCGTGGCGCGTGCACATGGCCATGTTGGACAGGTACTGATCCGACTTGCCCGCCATGCCTGGCTCTTCCCGCAGCTTCGACATGTCCCACTGGTGCAGCCTGTCCAGGCTGACGTAGATGCCAGCCAAAGCCTCGTGGCAGTCGAGCCCCGGGACGATGCTGAGCTTGTCCAGGCTTGCCAGACGCTCAAAGTTGGACGCGAAGCTCTCCAGGGTCTTGGTCAGGGGGCTCTGGTTGGGGAGCAGCTGCAGATCCTGCAGGAGGATGCGTCCGGCTGCGTCCATGTGCTTGGAGACGGACTCTGCGCTTCCGTGGTAGGTCAGCGACGTGCTCTGGACGATGTTGTTGTCCAGCACGATATCCAGCGCAATCGCAGAGCCGGCAATGGCCAGGGTCCGGGTCTTGCGTCCACCGGGTGTCCGCTGTTCCTCGGACAGGAGCTCGAGGCCGATGCGCTGAGCGAGGCGATCCAAGCCGGCCTCACTGACGAGGCCCTTGCTCTCCTGCCCATCGTCAGTATGTGTGACTGCGAAATTGCCGGGGCGCACAAACACTAAAGAGCTTGAGGATGGTGTCGAGCCGCTTAAGCTTGTCATCCTCGCCGGCGAGGGCGGCGCCCAGAGCATCGAGCCCGGCGACGCCCACGTTGTCGAGCCCCATGTCGAAGCCGCTGCCGATGCCCAACGCGCCCATGGCGGCAGCGGTCGACGGGCTGTCAAAGTTGAAGGCGCCCAGGGCGGGCTGGCCCATCATTGACGTGGCCGGCGACTTCTTGACCTGCTGGGGCGACGACTTGGGGCCGCGGGGAGAAAAGGCGGCGTGGGCGGGATTGGAGAAGGGCGTGGACACCGGGGGCGTGGCGGCGGCGAGCTGCGACGGCGTGCGGCCCTGCTGCGAGGGCGCGTGCTTGATGGGCGTGGGCGTCGACATGGTGCCTCGAGTCTTTGTGCCGTGCACAGGGCGAGGTCGAACAGCAACGAGGCCAGCCGGAGTCGCCCAAGGCGTCGAGCCGAGGAAGCTCGAGGCGCGAGGAGAGTCGCAAAAAATGGCCGACTACAGTGTCCGCAGACGTGGGAGAGGGGGCATCCGTCGGTCGTTCAGCTCGGCTGCTCAGTCGCGCGTCGATTGCGCAGGCTTGGTGGGCTGGGCTGGCACGGCGTCGTCGTCGTGATGTTGTCTGTCGAGGTCTGGGTGGTTGTCGAGGAGGTGCAGCCTCGCGCCAGGGACGCAGCAGGTGGCGCCCCACTTCCTGCCGCTGCAGCTCAATCGAGCTCAGCCGCCCGCAAGGCTCCATCCTCACCCGAACGGTCCGGCATCTCAGAAGCTTCGACGGCGACCTCTATCTGTCTCTCGTCTCTCTGTCTCCCTCTGCTTGACCCTTGACGCCCGTCGCTGCCTTCACAATGGCCTCAATCGCAACCGCGGCGCGGCGCTCCGTGTCCCAGCGGTCGATCCGCGTCCTCGTCTCGCCCACGCCCATCACCTTTGCTGAGCGGCGCTCAGTGCTGCAGGTGCTCGAGCAGCATGGCCCCGTCGAGGTCTTCAGGATGACACCGGTATGCCCGACCAGAGCCCGTTCTGGCGCGTGGCGGACCCAGAGCTGACCGTGTTCGCTGGCAGGGCTACCACTCAAACTTCGTGTCCGTCACCAAGGAGGAGACGACGGCCGGCAAGCTCGTTGCCAGCAGCCCGCTCACGTACACCATTGCCGCTCCCCGTGCCGATGCCAACAGCTACGATGCCGACCTCGGTGAGCCCGGAAGCCTAAACAGCCAAGCTCCTGCTGTGGCCGCGACGCCAGGCGGGCCGACGGCGTCGAGTGCCCGCGAGGACGCGGCTCCGGACAGCCGGCAAGAACACAAGGAATTCACACTAGAGATCTTCCCTGCACCCGACTACAACCACAAGTATGCCATGTCTGGGTCACCGCTCCACCACTCGTGGCCAGACTCGTACAAGCAGGACAAGTCGTTCGTCGCCACGACGCTGAGGCAGTCCCTGCCCCGGACCCTGGCGGCAGAAGGCTTGACGCACTGGCTTTTCGATACGGGCAAGTCGCCTCGCATGGAGCGCAAGGCGAAGCGGCTACAGCTGAAGAGCTGGCTCCCAAGCAAAATGGCGCGCTGAGCCACGATGAGGCGCCATCGACGAGCCACGACAGTCCGATATTGCATGAAGGCCCATTTTGGCACCACGCAGCGCTGTGAGGCTGTGGCCCAATCCGGGCCCAGACAGTCAGACACGGCGTCGGCGCCGGGGGGGCAGAGGACACGCAACGGCAGCGGTCGGGTCCAGCGTGCAGTCCCAGACGCGGGTTGGAATGGCGGGCGTCACCGCCAGAGGACCAGCACCAGGAGCACCCATCTGTGTCCTGTCACGTCTGCCAACTTCGAGACAAGTTTACGTCACCAGAAACCGCAGGGACGCATCGCGCTGCTCTGCATGGAAATCCCCCAAGAGCGGATGTCAAGCTGCTGTTGGCTGACGACGTTCGAACTAGGGCTCCGCGGGAGGCCAAAGCTTGTCCGTTCTATTATGGCGAACTCACGCTATTAACGCCAGGCAGCAAATTCTTGCTTTCAGCTCCGCAAAAACGGCTGTGACGCCGGAGGATGACCATTTCTCGCTGAGCCACGGCAACCAACACCTCATCGCACAGCCCAGTTGCCGCCAACCCCTGTCGAGGGACTGTGGCGTGGCTCAAATCAGGGCAGCGCGACGACCCACCGACAGCCCGCCCGCACGCTCATTCGCCGTCGCAATGCCACTGCTACGTCACCCTTGTCGGCCCCTGGTCAGATCTCAGAGGCACGGTCAGGCCAGGGCGCGCGGCCAAGCAAGCCTAGGCCGTGCCGGCGCAACACGAGGCGGCCCCCAAAAACGGGTGGTGATGGAGATGAGCAGCAAAAGGACCCGTGATGATGACGTCGCCCCTGTCTGCATGGGCCGTCTCCTTGATACGATCTGCACCCCGGAGGGAGGGCGCCCAACGGACGCGTCGATTTATATGCCGAGACACTTCCCCCGACCCCAACGTTTCACATTGCATAACTGCATCCAACCTCTCAAAGGCTTAATACAACAAATCATCGCGACCGCCGCCCCGTCGCCCGCCTTCAGCAAAGCCATCGAGCAGCGAGAACTGAACGAACCCGAGCAGCTAAGCAAGCCAGCAAGTCACAATGGGCGTCGGCACTTTCATCCACCACATCGGCTCCATGCTGTTGCTGATCGCGACGGTGATGCTCATCGTCGTCTCGGTTACGGCGCCGGTGGTCGACTCGCTCGCCATCCTCAAGGTCAATCTCGGGAGGACCGTCGCCGGGTCAGATGTGACATTTGGTACATTCGGGTGGTGCCACAACGGCCTCCGGTAAGTTCACACCACGAGACTCCCCGTTTCGACCGAGGCTAAACGGTGACCAGCGGCGGCGACCAGTGCTCGGGCAAGCACGTCGGCTACAACCCGGCGCAGGTCATGTACGCGATTGACGGCACCAACTTCGGCAATGCGGCTGAGACCACGTCCAAGGCCCTCACGCGCGTCATGGTGCTGCACCCCGTGGCGGCGGGCCTCTGCTTCATCGCCTTCCTGCTCTGCCTCGGCACGGGCATCGTGGGCTCGCTGCTGTCCGTCTTCTCGGCGCTGCTGGCCTTCATCGTCACCGTCGTCGCCATGATCTGCGACTTTGTGTCCTTCAGCGTCATCAAGCACGACATCAACGACCACAACCGCAGCAGCGCCGAGTGGGGCTCGGGCATCTGGCTGATGCTCGTCGCCGCCATCCTCACCCTCTTCGCCGCCATCATCGTCTTCATCACCTGCTGCGCCGGCCGCTCCAAGAACAAGCGCGTGTCGCGCACCAAGGAGGGCTGGGCCGAGCCTGCGCCGACGACGACCCGCCGCCGCTTCTGGCAGCGCCGCGCCCGCTACTAAGCTGCGACTCAACCTGCCCCCGTCTCACGCGGAGGGGAGGGATGTTGACGATGATGAACGACACGAGGGGGATGAAGACGAGGTAATGAAAAGGCCCTGGCGCTAATGGTGTTGAGGATGAAGCGCGCAATCACGACGCGCATCACAGGCAGCAGGGCCTGGGGTGGGGGGTTTTTCTTGTGACAAAGATATGATATCCACTTTCTACTACTCATATAGCCTGTTCATACTCGAATTCATGCCACGATTCCTCAACTAAATTCGCCTCGCTCTCTGTAGATTTTGTGAAGACTAGTCGCGCAGCCTCATGATGCTCAAGCCGTCCCACAACGGCAGCATGAAGGTCTCGAGGCGCGGCTCGGCTACGCACTCGTCGTTGAACTTGCGCACGGCGACAATGTGCGCGTCCCAGGCTTCCTGGGACCCGTAGTCGGGCGTGGTGATGTCCGGGTCGGCCACCTGGCCGCGGCGCAGGACGTTGTCGGCGAGGATGAGGGCCCCCGGGCGGAGCAGCCGGCCGGCGGCGCCGGGCTGCGACTTGGCGAGCAGGACGCGCAGGTAGTTGCTGTAGCCCGTCTTGTCGGCGTCGATGAAGACGAGGTCGTAGGGCGTGGAGGGGTTCTGCTGGGGGAGGCTGCAGCGCGCGGTTGCGCCGTGTCAGCGGGCGGGGAGGATTCCGGGGTGGTGGGGACGGAGCACGTACGTCTCGGCGCCGTTGCCGACGACGATCTCAATGTTGGTCAGGCCCTGCGCGGCAAAGGCCTCGCGCGCGGTCTGGGCCAGCTCGGGGGAGAACTCGAGGCCCGTGACGACGCCGTCCGGGCCGACGGCGTGAGACCACAGCATGGCCGAATAGCCGACGTAGACGCCGATCTCAAGGACTGCGCGCGCGCTCTCGTTAGCCGCTCGTCCCAGGGCGAGTTGTGCGGGAGGGAAAGGGGGGGGGTGTGACATGCCTCTCTTGGCCCCGATGCTGTTGGCCAGCAGCAGGTGCAGCTGCGACTGGAAGTTGGAGCTCAGCATGTTGGAGTCGCTGCGGCGCTCCGACGCGGCGGCATGGTAGTCGGTGAGGTGCTTGGGCAGCGGCGTCGAGTGCGCCGTCGAGTACTCCGTCACCCTCTCACCCGTCCGCGGATTGTTGTACAGGTTGGTGGCTCCGCCCTTCATGGTGACGCTGGGTGGTGCGGTCTGTTAGTCGTGGTGGCGATGAATAGCGGTGGTGTTCTGTGACGGGCTCGTTGCGATGTGCTTAAGTGGTGACGGCACGGGAGCGAGATGAGCGGCGCGGGGTCGCAAGATCAGCCCGACAGCGCTAGAGTTCCTGATTGTCTGGATTGATGAGCAACACCAGCATCGACGACGCGACTCTCGACGACCTTATATGCGCTTGCGGCACTGATGCTACCACGTTCCCGCTGCGGCTTCTGGACCCCCCCCGCCTGACCGTAAGCTCGGACTCCGAGCCACCGGGACGCTTCGCCTGGCCCCCACATACCCGACTTCCGGGCCCGCGTCACGTCCCGGCGCCAGTAGGGAGAGCATCCGGAGCACCGACTGCCTCGGAGATATGTATGGCGCAGGACACTAAACCACGCCTGCAGATGCGACGATCGCGGCGCCGCCTGCCTCAATGGGCAACACGGGATTGCCGCCATCGGGGCCACTGTGCGCGTCAGCTGCGGGAGGGGGGTGGCTGGCTGGGACTGGGGAGGCGACCTCGCTGCGGCTTGCCGGCCGCGGACATCGTGAGTCGGCGACCGTCGGTGGCTAGCTAGCGCGGCAGACGGGGAGTGCCTTGAGCCTTGCGGGGGCACGACGAGGTTTCCCGCCACTGCCTCACGACGGGCCTCGCACATGTCACGACGGCCTGAACTCTGCTCGCACGCCAAGTCGAGCCTAAGAAGCAGCCCATTGCCTTGCAAGAGCATCAAGGGGGGACATGACAACCACGTTGTTGACAAAGCGAGTGTATTGATACCCCAAATAGCAAACTAAGCGCGAGAAACATGTGCCATTAAACCTTGAAACCGATCCAGGGCCGCATCTAAATCCATTAACCGCACAAATCCATGACACACCAAGAGCTCCCCCCCTCCCCGCTCCTCCGCAGCCGAACGCGAACTTACACGACAAAGGCGGCCACCAGGGCCACGAGGCCCAGCCCCGGCACCACGCCCGGCGCGGCGCCGCCCGCGGCCACGGTGACGGGGGGCTTCTGGGGCGAGAGGGGGCACGCCGTCGCCGCCGCCGCGGCCGTCGTCATGGCCGAGGCCCTCGCGGTCGCGGTGAAGGTGCGCACGGCCGTGGCCGTCGCCCCGGCCCGGCAGCCGGCGCTGCTGGCGCACGACGCGACCTGGCGCTTGTCCGCCTGCTTCTTCTTCCTGTCGTTGAACTTGGCCTCCCAGAACCCATTGTACGGCAGGCCGGGCTCGGTGCCTTCGGCTTCCATTATCTTCTCCGCCGCCCTCACCACGGCCTCGTCGGCGGGGCTGTTCTCGGACGATCCGGCTATGATGACCCTCTGGGGCGGCTTGAAGAGGTTGTCGTCGAACAAAGGTTCCCGGTGTCTCGCCGTCGCGTCGTCCCCGCCGTCGCCGGCCACCATGACCCGTTGGTGCGGCTTCAAGATGTCGAAGTCCAAGGGTTTGGCGTGTTTGGCAGTCGCGTCGTCCCCGCAGTCGACGCGGGCCGCGGCCTGTTCTGCAGCGAAGATTTGGTGCTCGGCAAGGCCAGCTTGGGCAGCGGCGGAGTCTAGGACAGCCGCGGAGTCTATGACGCCCGCGGTGTCTTGGGCGGCCCCGGCCGCGATGGTGGCCGCCATGGCAAAGAGGCTGGCACGCATGATGATGGTGATGGTTTTGAAAACAGTAGGCTGTCGAAGAGGGATGGTGATGAGGACAGCGCGAGGGCTTGGGGAGCGCAAGGGAAAGGGAAACAGGTTAGAAGAAGACAGGAGAGCCGGCATGAAGGAACCACGGCTTCAATTTATACCAAGAGAAAGTCCAGTTTCCGGGCGTGTTCGCGAGGCGATTAAGCTCAAGCTCGTCGTCACTGCGCCCAGCAGCTGCTTGCTGGCTGCAGGCCTTGCTGCCTGGGCAAAGTATATTGAGACATCAAAGTCTGGCAAGCGTCCTTATCCACTACAAGTCTCTTCTCGCCACATCTATCGGGGCCGTCACTGGGCTGGAGACGTGCCAGAGGAAGCGGCCGCCTTGCCCGGACCAACCAACTTAGCCGTCCTCGACAAGTCCTGCCGGCTCTCAGTTCGAGGCGCTCCTCGCCTGGACCTTCTCTCAGCGGTCGGTGGCCGGCCGCTCGGGCACAAGTTTCTGGTCATCCAGCCTCGGATTCGACTCACGTCACCACATCATGCAGGCGGTGAGTTAGCCAGGCCCTGTGGCGGGACAAAAAAAATAAATAACAAGCGCTGCTGGTTTCCAATTCCCCTTTCGAAGCTACCGCTCGACAGTAGAACCACTGGCGGCGAGAGCCACGTACCGAATTATGCTCGCTACTGTACTCCGTATGTATCCTCTCACTCGGCCTCATTCCTTCCATTCTTCCTGGTGCGATGCCTGGTCCCTCATCCCCAGCTCAAAAAGCAAACTAGCGGCCCCTAGCCTTGCCAACGCCCCTTGCCGCCGGCCACATGCAGGCTACTCCTCGGGCGGGCCTGAGAAGAGGCCGAATCGCATCCGGTGGCTCTGTCGACGCATTAGCTTGGTCCTCTCCACGGACAGTGCCGACCAGGCACGCAGGTAGGGGGTTGGCCAAACGCACAAATGGAAGCTTGGGGATGACGACGCCCAGCACAGCCAGGAAGTTGATGATGAAGTATGCCAGGTCGTAGTGGGTATAGTGGGTGCTCAGGAGGAACAGCACGATGGGGACGCTGAGGAGGAACTTCTTGGTGGGCGTGTATTGGGCGCCATTGTCGATTTGCTCCCACATGTTCAGGTTGTCAAAGGCCCCGCTGTTGAACTCAAAGGGGACGCCGCGGACGTAGTGGAACATGAGGTAGGAGCCGAACATGTAGGTCATGTTTGTGAGCGTCCACGACGTCTCCTGCGAGACGCCCGGGATCACGTCGTAAAAGATCTTGAGGCAGGCTATCAGGACAATGTGGATTGTCCACGCTCCTAGTGTTAGGGTACGTCAGCCTCATCAGTCCCGGAACTCGACCCCGCCGATGGCTAACCGGCATACCTTTTGCGTTGGTCCAGTTGGCGTTGAGGTTGGGCAGGATGGCCTGGTCGCTGATCTGCTCGAGCGTCTCGGGCGGCTCGTGGTAGACCTGGAGGATGCTGCTAGACCTCCTCCGACGGGTGCCGTTGTCGCGGTCGGCCATGTCGAGGTAGATGCTGCCACGGCGCGGAGGCTTAGTTGCCGCGTCGTAGGAGACTGTGCGCTGGAGGAGGATTGGGGAAGACAGCTTGGCGGTATTGACGGGGGGCGTCGGGAAGAGGTTGTTGGGGCAAACGGGCTCCCTCGGTGGAGATGGGGAGCTGGCTCTCGGGGCGGGCTGGGGGCGAGGCGCGCGACGGCGAAGGGTGCGCACGCCGGGCTCTGCGAGGGTCTGCTGGGCTGCCGGCGATGTCACGCGAGCGGGAGCTGGCGGGCGCGGATGGCGGACGACGTGAGGCGGACGGGACGGGTTGGACGGCGGAACGACGAGGCACGGAGGCCGGCGGGTGGACGATACAGAGACTGCTGGTGGATAGAAATGGTCGTGAACGAGAGGCACAGCGCGTGAGCAGCTGGAGGTGGATAGAGGAGACGGAGATGGATGAGAGAGCGAGGGCGCGGCTGGGCACGGGCTGTGCAGGAATGGCGGTGGTGGTGATGGGAGGTGGGAAGTCGGCGATGAGCCCGTCGATGATGAGTGGCCAGTCCAGCTCGCGAAGGGTCGGGCGGTTGGCAGGGACGGCGGAGGCTTGGCCAGGTGCGCTGGACACCTCACGCAGGCGAGGTGCGAAGTAGCGCGCAAACAATTGCGGCGGCCCACCCGAGCCGGGGCGGCCTTCAGGGCGGGGAGCTGCCGGCGTTGGCGTGCTGCGTGGTGCTGTCGCAGTGCATGGACAGCCCGGCAGCCCTGGGGCCTGGAATCTACGAACGCTGGGCCTACGAGTACGGAGACAGAAATACCCACCGCACTGCGCGCTGCACGCACGACAAGGCGCGAACCCGGCGACGCGGCAGGGCGACCGACACGTGCCGGAGGCTGACGACGCTCGACTGCCGCTCACGACAGCAGCTGATGTGCGAAGACTGCCCCCTCGTACGAGCAGCCTGCATTTCTTAGCCACGGCGTCTGCCAGCGTCGGGCCAATTTCAGGCAGATTTAATGCCAGCCACGTGCCTGGAGCACCCCTATTGATGCCTGGGATCCTGCTCGTACGGATGTGCAGAGTGGAGCGGCAATAATGGTCATCTCGGCAACGGGCACCGGCCAAATTGAAAATGAACCGTCATGGAATCCAAGGCTTGGCCCGGCATCCGCGCGTGCTCGTACTCGTACACTGGCCCCAGGCCAGCAGGCTCCGGACGCGCTGGCGAGGGGAGACACACGGCCAATGCCATATTTAGAAACGGGAGACAACGCAGCTCCGCCAGTTCCGTGCGTCCGCAGAGCCCGAGCTCCGCTGCACAGGCTGCCAAACCTCCTCGTTCATGGTACGCGTAATGTACCTATATAGGTACCTACCTGCCCGTTGATCCGCCGCGTCTCGTAGGTCAGGTAGCCGGCCGCTTGTGAATGCGAACACGAAATCGAGGCCTGCCTAGGGCTGCGGCATCGGCGCGGGTGGAAGCAGCGCGCCGCCGTCGACGCCTGCAGGCGGCACGTTGCCTGAAAGGGTCGGAAGCCGCAGTGCCGCGCAGCAGAGGCTCCGCCAGCGAGCCTGCCCTGCAGGTCCCCGGCTAACTCTCGGCAAGGGGTTTGCGCCGCGTCGTGCTGGACCGGCCCTGCCGGCCTCTGATTCGCTCGCCATTTTTCACCAGACGTGCAGGGCCAAGGTATGGCCTCAACTTGAACTGTGCCTGACGGAGCGAAGCATGGTCGAATCGCCATCAGCCTGCTTGCCGTAAGTTACCGTGAAGCGGTCGAGAGCGCAGGAGTACACGTGTTCCGTGGCAAGGCACATCTTCTGCATTGCCTGCTCGTGAGGCCAGCCTTCTGTCTCACTCTAAACCCTCGAGGCTCGGACTTGAGATTCGCGACGGCATCGCTCAGTCTTTTCCGTCAAAAAATTGCGATCGGACGATACACTCTCAGCACAGCTGAGACGGCAGTGAAGGACCGCGAATCTGCCGGACTTTTCCAGAGGTTGTTCGTTGCGGCGAACCTACCCAATTTACGACCAAGCCACCCAGCTGGGCCGCGCTCAGAATGGCTGCGCCCGAGGAGGCGCTGGGGGACATTATCCTCATCGACTCGAGCGAGGACGAGACCCCCGTCAAGGGGCGCAAGCGCTCACGCGGCAGGGCATCCAAGGACTCGACGAGTAGTTCGTCGTCGGGGGGCAGCTCGCCAAGCTCCAAGAGACCGCGATTGAGCGCGGCATCGCAGGGCTCCGAGGAGGGAGAGATCGATGAGGAACTGGAAGCCCATCACAATGCCAGCGCGCCGGCTTCGGCACCTTCAGCAGAGGTAGAACGCCCGTCGAGTCGGCCCGGCAAGCAGCCAGGTGCCGTCTCCACGGCGTCCGCAAGCGTTGCGGACGAAGTCTCCTCGGCCGTCGTCATGCCGCCGGATCCTCTTCTCTGGCACGTCGAATCCACCGCCTTCAAGCTTCCGGCCTTTTCCGCCAAGCGAGAAGGTTCCTGGCACTCGAGGTTCCAGGAATGGATCCGCGTCTTCTATCTCTGCAACGTGGAGCACGGCGTGCTCATCACCCCAGCGCTGGCGTTGTCTGCCTTCCTGCGCTACCTGGACAACGGTAGCGGCCTCAAGGCAGGCAAGAGGAAGGCTGCAAGGCAAGCCGCGAACCAGGCCAAGGACACTGGGTCGCTGGGAGAGCGGCTCGAGAAGCTGCGCGGTGCCGCCACCAGCGAAAAAGCCGTTGACTCGGCCGCCCCCTCGCAACAGGCCACGGGCAAGGCGAACGCGTCTGGCGAGATGGGTGTGGACGGCGCCGCCGCAGAGACGCGCAGACTGCACGCCCTGACCGAGGACGAGGAGCGCGCGATGCAGCTCAAGTACTTCCCCGGTGCCGACGACTCGTCCACGACGTGCGTCGCCTGCGCTCGGCAGGGCCACGCCTCGGCGTTCTGCCCCAACGCGGCCTGCCGCTTCTGCGGCGACGACACGCACTGGAGCTTCTGCTGTCCCACCAAGGAGCGGTGCGCAAAGTGTCTGCAGTTCGGCCACGCGGCGGCCGAGTGCGTCGAGAAGCTCAAGCTCACCAAGGACGAGGGCCTCGCGTGTGCCTTTTGCGAGTCGCCCGGCCACCTCGAGGCCGAGTGCACCGAGGTGTGGCGGTCCTTCCACGCCGACGCGGGCAACATCAAGACCGTCGTCGACCTCCCCGTCTGCTGCGCCATCTGCGGCGCCAGGGACCACTTCCTGTCCGACTGCGCCCAGCTCGAGTACCCGGCGAACCCGACGTGGTCCCTGGCCAACCGCAGCCGCTTCATCGACCCCGACTGCGGCAACTCGGGCATCGAGGACGCCAGCGACCCGCGAGGCAAGTCGCTGCGCGCCACCGAGGTCAGGATACGCGGCCACGCCGCCGCCCGCACGCACATCCACTACTCGGAGAGCGACGACTCGGACGGCGACTTCCTGGCCAACAGGATAGCCAAGCAACCGCGCGCCGTGGGCCGCATCCAGGTGGCGAGCAACATCCAGATGCCAGCGAGCAACGGCGGCGGCCCCAACGGATACCGCCAGAGCCAGCGGTCCGCCCAACCTCCGCTACCCCCTGGGCCGCCACCCCCCGTGCCGCCACCGCCGGGGCCCCCTCGACGCCAGCCATCCTATGGACAGCGCGGCGGCGGTTCCTCGCTGCCGGCGAAGCCCCCGCCCAGCAGCCGAGGATACCACAGCATGCCGCCCCCGCCCAACATGTCTGGCTCGCGGCCGCAGGATGAGTTTGGGGACTCCAACACCAGAGGCGGGCGTGGCAGCCGCGGCGGCGGCGGACGCGGAGGCCGTGGCGGAAGGGCTGCGCGAGGTGGTGGTGGCAAGGGCAGAGGGCGAGGGCGAGGGCGCGGCAAGTGAGGCGGGACGAGGAGTGAGGTGGGAGGTGATGGAGGACGCAGCGCGTCCGGGCGAGGGCTGCACGGGACGGAGGTGCGGCGGAGCATGCATGTCCCGGGTGCAGGGACGGCGAATCATCACGGCATTTACTATGCATTCTTGATACCCAGGCCTGGCCTCCCAGTGAATAGGAAATAGATGGCGCGACCTGCCGCGAGTACGTGGCATATGTCTTGTGTCCTGTGTCTTGCTGAGACTCTTGCTTGCGGGGAGCATATACGGAGAGCGGACTCTGCCCAGCCAAACGCTTTGGTGGCAGACGAAGCCGTGCATGGGATTGGTTCTCGTTTCTCGTCTGGCCGAGAGCGGACAGGAGCATATATGCCTGCCACTCGTCCCGCCCGCACGGGACCAGCGACCCCGGTCCAACGGATCTGCATTGACCACGAGGGAAGCATGTTTCGACGCGGGCGAAACAACGCGGCCGTGATAGGCTGGATGGGTGGGCTGGCTGCTGCTTGTAGGTTCGCGAGCAGGCGTAGCCCTGCATGGCGCAGGTGGGGGTGCAGTGGGCGACGATGGCAAATGGCAAATGGCAAACGGGAAACGGGAAACGGGAAACGGAAGGGGGCCCAGAGGTGCGTGTGCGAGCTGGCGGTGAGATGGACAGCACGCGTTTCCGATATATCGTTGTCCGTACACGTGGCTGCGCAACCGACTCTACGGCCAACAGGATTCCATTTCCACCCGCGGCAGCAGTAAGACGCAAGCCATGACGACTAGTAAGTGCATCGCGACAGCTGCAGCGAAAACTCCAGCCGCTACCTAGGTACGGAGTGCACCTCGAAACGTCCGTCCAGAACAGTAGAAGCATCGCGCTTACAAGCTCCCCCGCGATGCCGGCGTCGTCGTCGTCGCCCCCCCCCGCGTGGCCCCCGGAGGCGTGTCTCGCGCGTGTCGCGTGTCGCCCGCCAGCCGTGATTGGTCCACTGTTTCCGGCACGCCGATGGCTGGACGGCCCCGCAGTGGACAGACGAGGCCGCGATGCGCGGCAGCGCAGCTCCCACTGGCCGCATGCACGGCGGTGGGCCGCCGCCGCCGCCGCTGGGCCAACGAGGGCCACCGGCGCGGTGCCCGACGCGGTCGCGAGGCTGCGGGCCCGGGGAGAGCGAGGGGGCGTGCGGCTGGCGGCTCGGCGAGTCGCCAGCCAGTCGATTTCGTGGCGGCGGCGGCCATGGCGACGCGGGAGGGAGAGCGAGAGAGCATCGTGGACGAGTGAGGGGGGGGATGGGGATGATTCGGAGGGGAGACGCCGCGGGATATATACGGCAGCCCCGTGGCGGCCTGGTATCTGCGGCCTCGCTCATCATCATCCTGCGCAGCGTTGTTCTCAGGCGTCAACCATCTGGCGAGACTGGTTTGAGAGCGTCGTTGAGCAAGCTGACTGACTTGCACGAGAGTCGAGTGTCGGCGGCAAGACTGCGACGGGCAAACATCCATCTGCCTTCGTCAGAAAGCACCGCGTCCGTGTCGTATTCGTTTTGTTCGTCGTATCGTATTTGACACGAACATCCCGGTGGCAAGAGGACAGACTTGGAGCCTTTGTTGTTGTTGTCGACGGCTGGCATCGTCAACACCATCATCAACATCATCACCAACACCAACACCACCAACTCCCCGCCTCCTCCTCCTCCCCCACGACATGAGACGACCATGGCCTCCACCGAGCAACTCTTCGTCGCCCTCCTGAGGAGCGACCGCATCACCGACCGCCTGGCCGCCCACCTGCCGACCGCCTCCCTCTGCGCCGTCCGCGCCGCCTCGTCGGCCTGCTGCAACCTCCTCACCAAGCGCCTCTTCACCCGCCTCCACCTCACCTTCACGTCCGCCGCCCTCACCCGCCCCAGCCGCGTCGCCGCCCTCGCCCGCGTCGGCCACCACGTCGAGCACCTCACCTTCTACATGCCGCACTCGGACGCCACCTTCCTGCCGCCCCTCGTGCACCCGGCCACGGGCCAGGAGATCTGCTTCCTCTACTCGCCGCACACGAGCGTCGGCTCCGTCCTCACCCGGCCCAAGTACGCCAACACGGAGCTCGGCGAGATCCTCACCCAGCAGTACCCGCCGCTCTTCCACGCCGCCACCAACGTGCCCAGCTTCATCAACGCCCTGCGCCAGCTGCCCAACCTGCGCCACCTGACGGTCCGCTGCCCCGGCCAGGACCCGCGCGAGCGCTACCGCCGCGACGTCGTCGACTACGCCCTCATCAGCCTGCGCATCGCCGTCGAGCGCGCGCCCCTGACGAGCCTCGCCAAGCTGTCCCTCTCGTCGCTGCACCCGGCCGCCTTCAACTACCTGCGCCACGTCCCCGGCATCGGCTGCGTGCCCTCGGCCGCCCGCCGCTGGCGCCAGATCCGGAAGCTCACCATCTCCGTCGAGGCCTGGGACTTCCACGGCCCGTCCCCGGGGCTCGACCACCTCAAGATCATCGACGACTACGTCCGCTTCTTCGCGCCCTCCCTCGAGAAATTCGCCTTCTCCTGGATCGGCCCCCGGGGGCCCTGCCCCATCGCCCTCGCCGCCGACCCCCTGTTCGCGCCGCCGCGCGCCTCGAGGAAGCTCTTCCACGAGGTCACGTCGCCCATGTCGCCGCTGCCGACGCCGCCCTCGCGCGAGCCCATGCACTTCCCCTGCCTGCGGTACCTGCAGATCCGCAACGCCAGCATGAACGCGCCCCAGCTGAGCGGGCTCATCAACTCGCACCGCGCCACCGTCCGCGAGTTCGACTTTGAGAACGTAGTCCTGCGCGACCACAGCAGCTGGGACGATGCCCTGGCGCCCCTGAGCCGCGACGACGCCTGGGCGCGGAGCAGCGTGCTGGCCGACACGTCCGAGTGCGACAGCTTCGTCGCGAGCGACGTCGGCGAGGAGCTGCCCAGTCCGAGCGCCGCTGCCGCCGCCGCCAGTCGGGAGCTGCTGGACGCGGACTTGGGTGGATTCGCCTTCAGCGACGGGGAAAAGGAGGTGGTCGATGAGGTGCCGGAGCAGGCGGGAGCTGCGGCGGGCGAGGAGACGCTCAGCATCACCGCCAAGTTCAAGAGGAAGCGGGTGCGTCGCCGCCGCAGAAAGCATCACAAAGCGGAAGACGACCAGCACGAGGCGAGCGAGCGTCGTCCTTCCACATCATCGTCCTCGTCCTCGTCCTCGTCCTCGTCCCAGCGACGCAAGCAGCCCTCGCGCCCCCGGCTTAAGCCGTCATTCGAGTCCGGCACCGCACCTCCGCCCACGCCGCTCTCGCAGCAGTCCACCATCACCGCCCCAATGCTCGGGCGCGACCCGCAGCCCGTCCTGCTCCAGCCTACCGTCTACGACCCCTCGGCACGGCACCGCCCCGACGACGGCATCTCGAGTGTGCAGCGCAACATCGAGCAGGAGGAGGCCCACCGCCTGTTCGCCGAGGACGCCGCCGCGCGCGTCAGCGCCCTGCAAAAGGCCAAGGCCGCCGTGCTGTCCAAGCTGAGCAGGGAGTTTTGTAGCAAGCGCGGCAGGGCGGCCGCCGCCGTCGACGCGGTGGCGGCGTGTCGGCTCATGGCGGGCCGCGACTTTGGCGGCTGCGGGCTGGAGGTGCTCGAGGACAGGAGGGCGACCGAGTGCCGGAGCGCCCTGGTGCCGCTCATGTTCAGCCGGTCGTAGTTGATGATGGCTGCTGATTACGATGACTATGATGACGAAATGATGAAGTTGGTGGCACGATTCATGAGGCATGGGGTTTATGACTTGTAATGAAGCACGGCGGCACGACGTCTGTCCTTGTGGTATTTTTTATTTTCATATGTAATTTTCTTACTGTACCTATCCCATGAAAAATGAAGAAGCACACGTAACGATTCATCGTGCGATGATCGTCTCCGTCCTCAATGATTATGCAGTCAAGAACTCTCCTTGATCACCGTCTCCAGCGCCTTGACGTACTCGGCCACCTCCTTGGCCCCCGTCAGCGTGAGATCCCTCCTCTTCCCCTCCACCATCACCACGGGCACCGCGTCGTTGTCCCTCGCCACCTCTCTCAAGCGATTCTTTACATCCCGCTCCCCCCTCTCCGTGTCCCCAACCAGGGCCTTGGCCTCGTCCTCCCCGAGCCCCGCCTCCACGCACGCCGTGACGAGGGTTTCCTCGGTAGCCGGGTGCGCCGCCTCGCCAAAGTACCGCCGGTAGAGACCATCCACAAGCCTGTTAGCCACGTCGGCGCCCTTTTCTTCCTGCACGAGCTGGATCACGCGGTGCGCGGGCAGCGTGTTGCCCATCTGGCCGTCGAAGCGCAGCGGCAGGCCGAGAGGTTCCGCGAGCGACTTCATGTGCGCCTGGTAGACCTGCTGCGCGGCCGGGTTGTCCATGTGCTTCTCGTGGAGGTACCACGCCTGCTTGTCGGTGGACTCGGGAAAGGATGGGAAGAGCTGGTAGGGCTCAAAATGCAGCGTGAAGTTGACGCCGGATGAGGATGGCGAGGCGCGGACTTGCTCGAGGGCTTTGTCGAGCCTGATGCGGGCGTCAGCTGGGGGCGTTCGCTACGAGTGTTGTGAGTGACTGTGACCTCTTCTTTGCTATGTACGTCCTGTAAGGGTAGCAATGTTAGACGTGACAAATAGCATAATGAGTGCGGTCATTCGCATACCACGGACAGATGGTGTCCAGCGTAAATGACACTTGAGACTCGTACATTGTGTGTCGGTGATGGCGTTGCGAGCGTCGACTCGGTCGGGTTGAGCGTTTCAATGAGTTGTCTCTGCGATAAGTGGGTTGGAATTCAATGCATGGGGTGAAAACTGCGTCATGAGAACAGCTACGCGCTGGCATGTCAGGTTCATAAGAGCGACGTCACGGTCCGGAGGTGCGGGGCTCCGACGCCGGGTGAGGGGCCGGCACGCCTTCAACCGTGCCCCGACGTCCATCCACCAGCCACCGTATCCATAGGTTCAAATCACGGGCATGTAGGAGTCTTGGTGTGCAAGGGTATCTCATGTTCGATGATTCAGCTAGTCAAATGTCATCTTCGTGCCCGTGTGCTTCACCACCGTACCCATCAACCTGGCGGCCTGCAGATCCGATTGCGTGAGAGCCTTCGCCTCGTCCGCCGCGCCGTTCGCCCCCTCGGCCCGCCCCCGAGGCTGGTTCGGTCTCTCGCTCCTCTCCCGTGGCGCCCGCTCAGCGCCGTCTCGCTTCGCCGCGTCTTTGCCGAACCTCTTCTTGTACCGCGTCTGGTCGTCCTCGGCCAGCTCGAGCTTCAGCTCGCGGCCGAGCATCCTGTTGACCCACCACTTCCGCGTCTTGAACTGCTTCTGCCTCTCCTCGGCCCCGGCGTCGGACCCTTCGTCAGCTGCCTTGAAGTCGTCCTCCGTCTCGACCTGCTCCTTGATCTTGACGAAGCCCTTGACCGCCCACGCGGCCGCCGACGGCTCCTTGAACCTGATCCAGCCGAATCCTTTGCACTTGCCCGTGTCCTCGAACGTCGCCAGCTTGACCCACTCGATCTCGCCGCACTTTTCAAAGTTCCTGCGCAGGTCGTCCTCGGTTGTCTTGAAGCTCATGTTGCCGACAAAGATCTTGCGGCTGGCGTCGGCCTCCTTCTTCTGCTCCGCACCGTCCACAACCTCCTCGGGCTCCTTTTCCTTCGCCGGGCGGCCCTCGAACGACGTGGCGTCCTTGATGAGCAGCTTGCGGCCAGCGAAACTCGTCTCGGATAGGGCGATGGCGGCCACCTTGGAGACGATGTCGGCGAAGTCGACGTACGCGAATCCCTTGTTGATGGGCTTCTGCGTCTTGTCGCGGCCGGGCTCCTTCTTCGTGGGCAGCTTGATCCGGGTGATGGACTCTGCGGTTATGACCTCGCCCGAGTTGTCGACGAGCCACTTGCGCAGGTCGGCGGCCGCGAGCGTGTAAGGCAGGTTGCCGACCCAGATGGAGTGCTCCGCCCGAACCTTTTCCTTCTTGTCCTTCTTCTCGTCATCTGAGCCGTCCTTGTCATCATCGCTGCCCGCCTTCTTCGGGAGAGCCTTGCCCTTCTTCAGCGCACGGCGGGCTCGCTTGGACGGGGGCTCGGGCGCCGAGACGTCGACCTCGATTTCGTCGACGACAGACTTGCGCTTCGTCGACGTGGCGGGGGCGGCATCGGCCGGGGCCGGGCTATCTTCTTTCGTCGACATTGTAGAGCAGTGTTCGTGCCTCTGGCGCCTTCTGCAGCGACAATGGCGTAGTCTCGGGGGGGGGGAATGGAGAAGCAGAGGCAAGCCAGTGGTATCCAGCGCTCTGAGATCGATACCAGAAATTTTTCTGCTAGCTGGAGAGTGATAAGCGATAAGCTGCCGGATGGATCCGCGTCTAAGGGACCAGGTGGGGGCTCCCGAGCCGCGGCTTAGCCTACCCTAGATCTCCCGGAGCAACCAGGAGCGGGGGCCTCTTACAGCACACATGGTGATTGAAACAAAGGCTGAGTATCACGATAGCTCATCCGGGGTCGTGCCATGTTGCATACGGCAAGCTGTGTGTGAGACGCAATTGGCATGCTCAAGGCGACTTCGATGCGGACACGATGAGACGCTTACCGACCCTTAGCAGCTCGGTAGATTGAGGCGCTGTACCCCGCAGGGAACCTCGTCAGCAGATTCATCAGCCGCGACGTCTGATCAGATTCGTCTGCAGCACTAATGAGACCCTGCGCGATGGTCTAGGCCTGGTCCCCAAGCATGTTGCGGCGCTGCCATCACACTCCTCAGGTTAGGGCGAGCATCCTGTCTTGTCACCGGTGACGGGATGTGTCGCTTCGGTGTGGACTGCCGCATTCATCCAGCATCACACTCATCCACGCTGCCCTGGATGTTTTGGGCCAAGGCAGGGCACCAGCCGGGCAGCCAGACAGCGTCCATCGATCAAGAAGCGGGAAACGGACGGGCTTGGGATGATGTAAGGGAAGCGATGACTCGGGAGAGCAACCTCTCTCTTGGTCGCTTGTGGTGCTTGCCTGTCTTACATGTAGTCGCGGCCCTACATTGGCCCATGTCGCGACATAATTGAGGCCATCCCCCTCGACGCAGACTGCCACGGCCACCCACATCGTCTCGGCGCGCACCCTGCGGCGCACCGAAAAGGAACGAACCGCACCAGAAACGAAACCGCTCTGGGTGCCGGCCGAGCTGAAAAGGCCGCCAATAACAGAGACAACCTAGGCACTCGTAGCCGACCCCGGGGCCGCAGTTGGCGCCCGGGCCAGCCCCACGCTAAGAGGCGCTGGACCGCACCCAAGCACACCCTACAGGCGCTATAGCGCCACGGCAATCGTCACGTGTGGGTGCCGCATTCTGGCGAATCCTGTGGCAATCCAGCTGGGTGGAGGTGGATTGCCGTCCGTCCATGGCTTTTTCCTCTCTCCCAACTGCACCCAACCACAACACCGCACCTGGGCAACGCAACGCACGCACATCGCAGGACAAACCACCTGCCAGTCCACGACACTGCATCTACTCCAGCGTCTCCGTCGCTTCTGGCCATCGTCGGGCACCCCAGTGCCGCAGTCTTTGGCATCCATCGACTGGGCGCCGCTGACCGCCTCTTGTCGTGGTCGGCCGCCGCCGTACCCCTTCGTCTCCGGCGTCTCCTCCATCGCCCACATTGTTGGGCTGCCATCGCAGGACGCACGAGACAGCCTCTACCACCCTTCTTCGTCGAATTTTGTCGCCACGCCGTCACGTCGCTGTCGAGGCTCGCGTGCCCAATCCCAGCCAGCGGTCTCGCCTCCACCATGAACTTGTTGCTGTCGCCACAGCCGTCTGTCTTCCCTCACCAGCACGAGAACCCCCGTCAATCTCCCCAAAGATCTGGTAAGTCCGATGCCCTCCTCGCTGCTGGATTCCTCGACGCAGTATCTCAGCCCATCATGTCGTCAAAAATGTTGCTGACCTCGGCTGCCAGTCTCCCCGTTCTGCAACATGGCGACCCGCAAGCGGAAAGCGGACGAAGATGGCGACGAAACCATGTCTCCTATGAGCTCACCCGCAGTTTCGGCGAGACCGCTCGTCCGTCCGTCCAAAAAGGTGCGCGCCAACGAACTCACCGGCCGTCCTCTGGCCCTGCCCCGGCTGCTCGAGACCCTCGACGCCGACCAGCTGCGAACGGTGCTGGAGCGAATCTGCGAACGCCACCCGGACATTGGCCAAGAGGTGGTCTCCGGAGCGCCGCGACCCTCTGTTGATTCGGCCCTCCAACTGCTGCAGGGATATCACGACAAGCTCAAGGCGGCAGTCCCGTACGGCGAATCCAGCCCGGAATACACGTACTACCGTGTCAAGGAGCACCTGGTCGGGCTCATCGATGCGTTGTCCGACTTTACGCCTCAGTTTCTTCCCCCCATAGAGGCCCAGCCCACCAAGTCGTTGCAATTTCTGGACGGCGCCACGAAGCTCGTGCACCAGCTCCCCGACTGGGAGCCGCATGCATATCGCCACCACAAAGAAAATGCATACGAGGAGATCTCGAGGGCGTGGGCCTTGGTCATCAACGAAGCCGGCAAGCGAGGCGGGGGCATCAATCTGCATTCGGGCGGCTGGGATCAGATCTTGACGCGGCACAACGAGCAATCCGGCGGGCGTTTGGCCACGGCGCTGGCTGCCATGGGTAGCAACGTCGGATGGATGGCATCGAATCAGCCGGCAGCTTCTGCCGACCCGAACTCGATCCGTCACCAGCTGATGGCCGGCACCTACGGTGCACCGGTCCGAGTAGGCCCGTGGTAACGCCTCCCGCGGCGGCACATGCCGGGCTGGATAACGGCTTCGGCCCCTCTGACGGGGCATCACTGGACATATGACGACACATTTCATGACGACTTTGCTTTGGCATTAACGGCGGCATAGACTTGGGCGCTCATTCTTTGTGCACAGCTGGATGGAACGGCGTTTTGTCTGCTCTTTCTTGATATCCCTTTCCCGACATCCGCATCCGAAAGGCACTCAGCGAAATGCTTTGTTTGCGGATGCCTCCCTATTGGACGTATATACTTTACAATACCTAGGTAGTATCGCATGAACACGACGTGTTAGCGACAGCTCTTGTTTGGGTTCCATGATGCATTCGTAGCCGTGAAATGTTTGATACGCATTAGACCGTTCTCGGGGAGGCCTCAGACGCCCGTGCCGCGACCGTGACTGCGTGCATCCACGCATTCATGTCGAAGCTTGCTAACTAGACCGAAAACCAGCTGCCCTTGAATCACACAGGCTGATAAAGGCTCACGCGGCTCGAGATCATGTCCCGTCCTCCAGCTGGAGGTGGGGGCAGCCACGGGCGAGGTCCCTGAGGTGATCACGTGCCCACCCGTCTAGCTCCCAGACGCGGCGCGCCATGGCACGGCGTGAACGCGACTTACTCACCGAATAGGTCCAGCGTCATCCACCGTTGACAAACGCAGGCTGAACGACGCGAATGCGGCTTGCAAGAACTGACCTTGCTTTGCTGTCGACGTAAATGACCGGCTAGATCCTGCCATCGCTCGCCATGCCTGCGTATGTTTCCCGTCGCGTCTCACGTCCTCGTCGTCACTAACGCTGTGCCGTAGCCCAGGCGACCAGCACAAACAGGCGTGGGCCAACCCGTTCGAGGAGGAGAAGCCGCGCGTATCGGGATGGACCGCCAAAGAAATCGCCACGATTGCCTCGAAGCTCGACAAGCAACTCGGGCCCGAGTACATATCCTCGCGGTCCGGCCCCGGCGGGTCCAAGGTGCACTACCTCACCGCCGAGAAGTGCATCGGCCTCGCCAACGAAGTCTTTGGCTTCAACGGGTGGTCGTCGTCGATACAAAACATCCAAGTCGACTTTGCCGACGAGAACCCCCAGACCCAGCGAGTCAGCATTGGCCTCTCCGTCATCGTGCGCATCACGCTGCGCGATGGCACCTATCACGAAGACATCGGCTACGGCTCCATTGAGAACGCCAGGGGCAAGGCGATGGCATTCGAGAAGGCCAAGAAGGAGGGCACGACAGACGGCATGAAGCGGGCGCTGCGGAGCTTCGGCAACGTCCTCGGCAACTGCATCTACGACCAAGACTACGTCAAGCAGGTCACAAAGGTCAAGGCGCAGCCAGTCAAGAAGTTCGACCAGGACAATCTCCACCGGCACGCCGACTTTGTCAAGAAGGATGTGGAAAAGTTCGAGCCCGCGGGCAACGCGGTGGCTGCCGCGGCATTCAAGGCGGAGCCGGCGGAGTCGTTTGAAGACTTTCTCGGAGGTATGCTGTCGTCGGACGGATTCGAGGAAATCGAGGCTGAACACATGTAGAGCTCGACGAGGCCGACTTTTGCGTGCCCGGGGACGGCCACCCCGACGAAGTCGTGCTGCCCAACCCGGCCCAGCCAGCTCAAGCTCCGGGGGCAGGTGACAAGCCCTCTGCGAAGCCGGCCGCTCAAATGCAGCCGCCAGCGCGACAGGTCAACACCGTGGCTCCAGCAGGAAACAGCAGTCGCCCACCACAGACGCCGGGTGCGCCAAGCTCACGATCTGTGGCTCACCCAGGCAGAGACTCTCCCGGTATGCAGTCCTCTCAGCCCGGGCCATTGCAAGGCGGCCACCCACAGGAGCCGGTAGCGTTCTTCTCGGCGAGATCCGTCAACCAGAACTCGGATTCGACTGGTGCTTCCCAAAAGCAGCTCTTCAACCCCAAAGCGGAGAGCCCGTCGATCCCCAAGACGCCTGGGATCGACCACAACGCGACGAAGCCCTTGTCACGGTCGGGCAAGCACGTGCCCCCGGCCAGCAGCCAGTCCAACACAGCTCTGGGCTTGAACAACAGCAGCTTTGCTCCACCGAGGCAGCCGATGAGTGGCGGACCGGTCACCCGGGGCAGCATGATGAATCCGTCGCTCGATCACGCCCGCCGGATAGGCGCCCCAGGCGGGCCTGGGAGTCCCCTTGCCAATAGGAGCTCGTACAAGCCGCCGACAATGAAGCGACCGCTGCCTGGGGAAGGAAACGCTGCAGGCACAACACGGTCACCGCTGGTCGATATTCCCGCCAACACGACCGACCCGAGCAATGGGGCGGTGGCGGATGGTCTGGACTCGAAGCGGCAAAGGATGGCATAATTTGCGAGTTGGGAATCTTATTGTGTGCGCGGTGTATGGAGTTTGTCTTGGGCCTGTGGAGAGGGCAATTCTGTCTCAAAAACGAGCAGTACCGAGTTACACGGATGAATTATGATTGATTTTTGGTCGATGCATCCCCTACACCTTGCGCGAGGCTAATAGTGAGTGCAGCAGGAGATGCAGTTCGCTCCCCGCTACATCGAGTTGGCGGCGTCCCGGGCACCACGCCGCCGGAGCCCGGAAACGTGGGTCCGGAGCGGCGGCCGTGCTCTCCTGTGCCAAGCGTGTCTGCAAGAAATATTTCGCGAGAGCAGCCAGGCTAAGGAAGAATGTTGGTACTGTATCGTGCTCCGAGCAAGGAGAGAAGCAGAGTCGCAGCTGACAATGGCGACTGGGTTCCCCGCCGTTGGCCACGTAAGACAGTGGCATGACAGCGTACGCGGCCCCGGGCGTACCAAAGATAGCCGCATTCAGCAGGAACTGGGCTCCCCATTCGTCAGACGCACCAGGGACGTGAAGCTAAGTGCTTAATGGTGCTCCAACTTCTGTGTCCTAGCAGAAGGACATGGAGCTACCCTTTGCCTCAGCAGCGTGAGTCGATCTGGCGGCACACGGCCATGCGGGGTCAGAGCATCCAGGCCGGGATCAGGGCCGGGCCAGGGACGCTGCAGCGTCATCGCGCGAGTCCCACTAGCCATCTCGATCCATGGCCCAACATGGAGTGTTGGATGGTCCAGGTAGATCCGGCGTTGGCTGCTTTGGGAGCATCGGCTCGGGTGCGTCAGCTACCCACGGCCGACATCAACATGAGGCACCGTGCTTCCTTCGTGCGAGTAGGATAGCTGTCTGGCCGCAGCACATCTTGTTCACGACGCCCACGATATCTGAGCAGCAGAAGAACCCATCTTGTGCTTTGCATCTCTGCATCCTCGACATGGACGAGCACCGCCGGCACCCCCAATCGCAGCAGCGCTCGGCTGGTGCGTACATCATCACTAAGGTCGCTGCGGTGTCAACCGGCTCTGGCAAGACGACAGAGTCGGGCAGCCGTCGACCTCCCGCGTCCGTCACGGAGCGCGTCTTCGACCACTCTACGGCGAGCCGCGTCAACACCGACTCGGTCGTCGCCAGCGCGCTCAGGCAGCAGTATCCCCAACTGAAGCTATCCATAGTGCCGAGATTCTCGGCCGACCTGCTCTCATTTGCGGGCAGCGGCCACGCGCGCGCCGAGCCCATCGAGGACGAGGCCACCGGCGACGGGCCCGCCGTCCCCGGGTCGCTGTCTTGGAGCTTCTACGTGCCGCCGGCGCGGCGCCTCGACGGCCTCCCCGGCGTCGTGGCCCAGCTGCCCAAGTTCGGCAAGTTCGCGTACCGCTGGGAGGGGCACGACTTCATCGTATACCTCGTCGACGGCCGCGACGGCACCTCGTCGTACCCTACGGTGGTCAACTACTACATCTTGTCCGCCGACGAGGCCGTCGCCGAGGCGTTGGTCCTGGCCGCGGGCCGGTGGGCCAACGAGCTGCACGAGGAGATCTGGGTGTTTGACGGCGGCTCGTGGCTGAAAGACGCGGAGCTGTATCGCAGCGTCCAGAAGGCCTCGTGGGACGCCGTAATCCTGGACCCCGGGATGAAGAAGACCCTCATCGACGACCACTTGTCCTTCTTCCAGTCCCGCGAGACGTACGCCCGCCTCAAGGTGCCGTGGAAGCGCGGCATCATCTACTACGGGCCACCGGGCAACGGCAAGACCATCTCCATCAAAGCCATGATGCACTCGCTGTACAAGCTGGAGTCGCCCGTGCCGACGCTCTACGTGCGGACCCTGTCGTCGGTAAGCGTGGCCCCCTCATACTCCTCCACACGCTCGAGGCTCGTGCTGACGGGGCGATCAAGTATGCCGGGCCCGAGTACTCCATCCAGGTGATCTTCGCCAAGGCCAGGCAGTTTGCGCCGTGTTACCTCGTCTTCGAAGACTTGGACTCGATCGTGTCCGACGACGTTCGGAGCTACTTCCTGAACGAGGTCGACGGCCTGCAGAGCAACGACGGCATCTTCATGATCGGCAGCACCAACCACCTCGACCGCCTCGACCCCGGGATCGCGGTAAGCATTGCATCCAGGCCACAGCCGCCTTCTCGTGCGCGCGTGCGCGCGGCTAACCGAGACTCCAGAAACGCCCGTCCCGCTTCGACCGCAAGTACCTGTTCCCCAACCCCTCCTTCGACGAGCGCGTCGCCTACTGCCGCTTCTGGCAGGCCAAGCTCGCCGACAACAGGGACGTCGCCTTCCCGGACAAGCTGTGCGGGGCCATCGCGGGCATCACTGACGGATTCAGCTTCGCGTACATGCAGGAGGCCTTTGTCGCAGCGCTGCTGGCCATCGCGCGCGGCAGCCGTCCTGGCGCGCCCCGGGCGGCCGCGCCGCGAGTGGTCCTGACCGTGGACGCGGCCGACGACTGGGTCGAGGTGCTGGGGCGGTCGCCAGCCGCCGAGGACCCCGACCTGGACAAGCTGGTGCTGTGGACGGAGATGCAGAAGCAGGTTAAGATTCTTCGCGAGGGGATGGAGGAAGAGGGGCAGCAGGAGAATCAAGGGGGCGACTGAGGGCGGTGCGATGACGAAGCTACGTAGAAGCAGAGTGTATTCATTATCTACAGAGTTGCATTTGCCTCGGGCCTCGTGCAAAGGGAGCCTCGACCCTCACAGGGCCCTCGCAAACCCGCGTCAAATCGCCTGGGACGGCGTCGATGTCAGCCGCGCGAGCCCCTCCTGCGCCTGCTTGACGCCCTGCGGAAAGTCCATCTGCTGGCTCATGTCGATGCACTTCCTGTACTTGTCGCGCGCCAGCTCCGTCTTGCCCAGCATGGCCGCCACGTCGCCCCAGTTGCACAGGGCCACGGCGCAGGCCTCGTCGCACTCGGGCGTCCGCGCCTCGCCCTTGACGTCGCGCGCGTGCACGTAGGCGTTCTGCGCCCAGTTGAGAGCCGCGTCGAGGCACTCGCCGCGCGTCGTGGGCATGGCCGAGTCGAAGAGGCCCTTGAGCGTGTCCGAGGCCTCGACCTGCCCGGGGCTGTAGATGGGGTGCTGGGCGAAGGCGGCGGCGAGGTTGTTCATGACGACGGCCCGGTGGCAGGGGCTCTCGCAGAGGCGGAGGGCCTGGAAGAATAGGGGGATGGCGAGCTGGAACTGCGAGCGCCGCTCGTAGTCTCGCCCGAGCGACTCCATCGACCCGCCCAGCTCCTCGGGGCTGAGCCAGGACTCCTCTCCGGGCTTGGCACCCTCGGTCTTGCGTCGTTTAAACTCCTTCAGCGACGTCTCGACCGCCCACAGCAGCCGCTCGTGCGACTTTTCGGGATCCAGCACGTGCTCGTCCGAGTAGAGCTCTCCCAGCTTGACACTCGTGCCTATGGCCTTGGCTAGAAGTCTCTCCCTCTTGCGCCACAGCGTTTCCGGCTCGGCGGCCTTCTTCTCATCTCCCTCGGCCTGGGACGACGCCGGGGGCGCGCTGTTCGCCGCAGGGGTCTTTGGCGCATCCGTCACGTATCTGCCCTTGGCGTCCACCTTGCCGTCCTTGACCGACTGCTCCATGACGGCGATCCATTTCTTGCAGTCCTCCAAGACGGACTCGAGCACGTCAATGGCCGACTTGTAGCTGTTGACTTTTTGCAGCCAGAACGACACCTGGATGCGGATGCCCAGGACCTCATCGGAGAAGGGGTCCAGCCCGATCTCGGCGCACTGCTCCATGGCCTTCTTGTAGTACCTCAGAGCCAGCTCCGGGTCCGGCTTGACGTTTGTGTAGTAGATTGCGCGGCGCAGCGTGTTCGCGACAGGCTCGGGGTACCGGCTGAACTCGGAGTTGTAGAAAGTGAGGACGTAGGATCGTACGGCGACGACGGAGAGGACGAGGAGGAAGACGAGCCTGAGGAAGAGTCAGCACCCGGCCCTGCGCGGCCGAGAAGCGGCGTGGGCAGGCTTACAGGACGACGTTCATGCTCGTCAGCGCGGGCGAGTCGCGGTACGCGGAGCGGATGCCGCGAGGACTCAAGGCGACGGCCAGGTTCCGCAGGCTGGCGCCGAGGGCACGGCCGACGAACTGGCGAAACGTCATCTGCGGCTTCTCCGGCTTCGCGGGCTCATCTTTGGCGCCGCTCGAGCTCGACTGGTGCCTCCTCTGCGCAGGGGGCAACGCTACCACGGCCTGGAGGCTGAAGTTGGCCGATCGCGAGCGCACTCGGATGGACAGCAGGCCCGTGGTCGCGTGGCGGACGCATCGTCCCTGAAGGGGCCTCAATGAGGCAATCGCCGACACCGACATGTCGCCAGAGCCTGGGCAGAGCGTGAGGCGTGGATATGATGCGGCGATGTGATATGATCGATCGGGTTGACGCTGCGACATGCGAGCGCACGTCGGCCCCGGCCCTTGTCAAAATCCGGAGTTGGCCCGTGCACGCAGCAGCCGGGCCGAGGTGGGCCTCGTGGTGGACGACGACCGAGGCCACCGCGGGCGGCACAGACACCAAACACTCTCTCACTCACCTCGACAAAGCAGCAATCAGCAACATGGCCGGCAAGTTTGAGCCCAAGGTCCCTGTGACCCTGAACCCCCCCAAGGACGACCTCATCTCGCTCGAGGAGTTGTCCAAGGCAACCGGTATGAGCACCCAATGAGTCGCAACCCGCTGCCCCGCCACCATCACCGCTTCCACGTGAGAGCCGCGAACCGCCCTAAGCCTGGCTTGAGGAGCGTGGCGGCTCCATGTGCATGTGCTGTTTGGGCAAGAGATGACCTTCACTGGCACATCGGTTTTCCGCGTCATCCGTGAAATGGAAGCGCCATGTCGTGCTCGGGCTGACCTGGAACAGGTGTCGACGGCGGAAAGTGCTACGTCGCTATCAAGGTACGCTTCTCTCCTGCCGCAGCGTGAAGGATTTT
>JALHBU010000223.1:0-10519 GCA_024340005.1 Tolypocladium tropicale | reverse complement strand
CCCCCCCCCGGCGGCCGCATCCCTCAGCCCTGGAGAGTCGGATCATGGCTACCACCATTGCCGCTTGCCGGGCATCATTATGGAACCGACCTGACTAACGCATGGTACCAGTTTTCGCCGGCAAGGACGCGTCCAAGGCGCTGGGTAAGACGTCCACCAAGGCTGAGGATGTCCAGGCCGACTGGAGTGGCCTGGACGACAAGGAAAAGGGCGTTCTCGACGACTGGGTGACCTTCTTCTCCAAGCGCTACAACGTCGTTGGGGTGGTCGAGGGTGCAACGAATATGGATTGACTAGCAAGCCGCATCTAAATCAAAACCAGCGCCGACCGGGAATGCCCGCCGAGGGGTCCTTCGTGCCTCTGCAATACCCTTTGTTCGCATCGGATCCGCCGCGATATCTATCCTGTGTCCGAAATTCTGCAGCCCGGGGGGATGCCCGACGCCCTACGCTCCAGCCAGGTCATGCATGACCCAACCCGCCCACCGAGGCCCGATGAGAGCCTCGACGCCACACTCATGCCGTGCTTCATCACCGGTGTCACAGTACCCCGTCTCGCAAGGCGAAGCTACGGACGCGTGCAGAGCCCCAACCAGCCACGCTGCAGCCGCGTCGATGGCCTCCTTGAACTGCCGTTTGCATGAGCAAACCTGGAGATCCAGAGCAATCCCCACCAGGGCGACCGTGACTTGGCTTTGCACGTCCGTGTAACAGTGGCGGAAAAAACTCGCCGCGCCGCGTGCCCCGGATGCCCTGGCCGTAGCCCCGGATGTTTTGGCTGTGGTCCGACGTGGGACGGCGTCTGTGAGAAACCGAAAAATTCCGCCGTTCTAGAAGGTTACATGCCCCCTGGCCGTGGCACAACGAGCCCTCATATGACGGCGACTTTCCATTGTTTTCACTTGTCCTCGCACATGACACTGTTTGCTTGCCGGAGGTAACCGACCATTGTGGCTTCGAGAGCATGGCCACTACGCGCTGGTAGGCAGTCCGATTTCGAATCGACAAAGCCTCGCTCTCCAGAATTCAAGTAAGCAAGACAAGATCGTGTATGGTGTAAAAAGGAATCGATCTGAAATGCCCCATTTTTTTAAGACAAGAGCACCGAGGCGTTCTGACGGTTCCATGCTTGTAAATTTTGGCCTCTTCCGCGGACAAGAACCGTCCCAGTGTCGAGTCTTGTAAAATTAAAGCCCCTGAAATACCACCAAATGCACCATTCCTAACCAAAAATCATTGTTGCCGCAGCGAATCGGATAGCAACCCATCTGGCCGTGAGGAGCCGACCCTCCCTCGTCCGAGCCCTCGGCACTCTGCCACGCACTTCTCGCAGAGCACGCCCTGCTGCCACGAGTTGCGCAAGACCTTGACCCCGAAGCACTGGTGGTAAGGATCATTGCGGGCGAAGTGGCAGTAGGACTTGAGCCTGAAGATGGAGTGGTTGCAGATAAAGAGGAACTCCTCCCAGTCGCACATGATGGGACTCGAATGCACGTCGAATGTCTGGCCTCGATCTATTGGGCAAGCCTTGGTTAAAAATCACGCTGAGACGCCTTTGGCAAACACTGACATTGCAAGTAGATGTATTTATTGCTGCGAACCCAGTGATTATCGTGTCTTGACACTTTGGGGGAGAGGAGTTGCAGCCTGCCCATGGCAAGAGAGACTGAGGTCCCATCGCGGCCCCGGCGAGGGCTTTATATTGCGCCCATGGTAGAACAGGCCCTCCAAACTCGCTTCCTACCTAAGACGCCGTAATGATGCAGAGACATGATGCAGAGACAAGAAGAGTAAGTGCTCGGATGCACAGTGCACGGAGCCCGTGGCAAATAACGTCTTTGGAAGCGAGAGATCCCTGACCGGCAACAGCCACCAGCGACACTGTTTGACGCAACTCTCACACGAAGTCGACATTGACTGCCGAGGGACGGAGTTCGGACAACTGTTGAGATGCAAAGTGGAAGAGGGCGTGCCAGAGGCTTGCACAAGTGGAGTTTGTCCGCGGACATGAACAAACGAGGGAACCTCAGTCCTGACGAGCAGTGACTCGAGCCAAAAACAAGGAGCTGGCTGTGTGTGCGTAGCCCAGGCTGGTACGACGATTCAACGTCCTTCACGACACCGAGACCAAGGAAGGATGGTCTGTAGCCTCAGAACACCGTTTGGACATGGATGGCGACAGGCTGATGGGGTAAATATAGAAGAACAGCGGCGTTCGTCAGGAGCTCTCTCGTCATGGCGAAGGCAAACGCCTTCTCGGAAGTGAGCCAAACAGCTCAACCCCAACGGATGCGGAGAGAGCAAGTGAGGTTCAACGATAGTCAATGCCAGATCCCATTAGTTGATGTCCAGTACTCCGTAGACTGAAGCAGCTCGTCTAAGCGCGCGGCTCATTGACCATTGCTAAAGGGAGGAGAGTTGGATACGGCTCTCGGACTGCGAAGCAGGCACTTGGGACCGATGGCGGTTGTTCAGAGTGGCCATTCTACCACCCTCCCTCATGAGCAGCGTGGCCGTCACGGAGACGCTTCAAGTCACACTCGCAACGATGCGGTTATCAAGGCCCTGCTTGCCGTTGTTAGTCAGCTCGGAAGGTGGAAAATGCATATCAGATCGAGGATGTCAATTTCCATGGAAGCTTCGTGAGAGAAGAGACAAGAAGGACCGGGATCAAAGATGACTATCATGGATGTTAGTCAAGAACAGGGGTTTGTTCTCGCTCTCTCACACGGAGCAAGGGTGTGGACAGGCTTACAGGGCCGGCAATTGCTTAAACATCCCGATCAGCGTGTGCGACTGGTCTCTGAATGACGACGTGGGCAGAGGGCACCGTCTTCGTGGGCAAGCCGGTGTATGCGCGTGGATACCGAACACTCAGCCGCCAGCCTCGCAAGAGACAGAACGAATACGACACAGCAGATTGCTTGCCATGACCAGCTCGGCGTGCAAGACGACGGCCAGATGACGCCCGACTGCGGATACTCGCTACACCTCGACACCACATTATCTCGTCACATCCCGCATTGTCGTCTCCAAGGCTCGGCCCGCTCACCGAAGGCTCAGTGTTCGAATCGTCGAATCGATCCAAGCTTCGCGTGGCTGGCGGCGGGGCACGAGGCGGCGGCGCATCGCTGGACATGTCAGATGCCGCGTGGCGTCATCTCGTCCCCTGCGGTACAAGATTGGAAGACGACGGGGGCGTGCTGCAACAGCCCGGAAGCGGTAAATGAGGGTGCCGGGTCTGAGGCCTCGCAGAGCGCCAGGACTCCATCCCAACAGACGGGGTGGGAATGGATGCGGGATGCTTGTGCTTGTGCTCCGTGCGACATCAGGGGACCTGGCACCTGGATGGCAGAGGCGCAGAGGGAGGTGTCGTGATGGCGCGAGGCAGCCGTGAGGGGCAAGTTGCCTCGCGGCTGCCTTGCGTCAAAACAACCCTGGACCCTCACCGACACGCAGCCCGGGCGCGTGCGGAAGGAGCGTCGCAGCCGGCGGCAGGACCGCCCGTGATTGGACGCGGCCACACCGAAATCTCGAAAGTGAGGCGAACCACCCAAGCTGGCCGGGGCGAACTGCAGATCGCAGCGAGGTTTCTCAGGGACCAAGCCGCCACGCCTCCCCGCCTCCGTCGAAGCTCGACGGCTCGGACAGCGTCGACGACCAGAGCCTCTTTCTGGAATCCAGGAGCGGTGCGACCCAGCCCACAGTGCCGTGCGCCGCGCTGTGCAGAACGGGCGTCAGCCAGGGTCATCAGGTCTTTGTCTTGCGTGCTGTGCTCTGGCCACCTCTCCGACTCGACGAAGCGCTGCCAGAGTGCAGCTTGGCATTAGCCGATAGGGAGACCGTCAACGACGCCCGGCCCCGAACTTGCCTCTGGCTCGAGCTTCTGGGGTGGCTATTGGGTCTCTGGTTCTGTCCAGCTCCCTCATCACACACGCGCACACGGCCCTCGTCGATTCGCCGCTTCGACTGCGGGACATCGCATGCGTGCTACCGAGACCTCAGTTCCATGCACGGCTCGCGCTTCCATTGCTGCTTCTGTGCGCCGTGACCCATCATCCATCCGCTGTTGGGGCCGCTGCGTGAGTCTCTGCGCTCTCTGCCCGTCTCTCGGAAAGACCATCTAGTCCGCCGAAGCTCCGGCTCACATCCACCGGTGCGGCTCAATCCACGGATATAATTGCCCCCCCTCATCTCGCATTGACTCACCTCGCCTTCTGGTCGCTGCACCCCGAGAGGCGCAGCCAACTTGCTGTCCTTTGGCGATAGACAGTCTGCCACCGACATACATCGCAAGCGCTTCACCATCGCGGCCGTGCGCTTACACTTATCGGGCCCGGTCCTGTCTGGCAACAAGCCTGCTCCCGACCCCCCCTCGAGAGAAGTATCCGATGCGTGCCTTTGGATACGGAGAAGGAAATACACGACTAAAGTAAAGCTACTCATCGCCACACAGATCACCTTGTCTGGACGCCTTTTCGAGTCAACATGAGCTCCCAGCACGGGGAGCCTCGGCCGCTGGGCCTCTCTGGAAACCAGCCAATTCCACAACCATGGAACATATACAACTTCTATGCCGCGCCCGCCAAGAGCGATCCCTGGATACCCCCAGGTCTCATTCACACGCCTGCGCCGAACGATCATCCTGGCAACCCCTTCCCATTCACCCGACCGCCCATGCCTCGGAACACTTTTTTGGATTACAGGAGAGCAGGCTCACCATCGTCTTGCGCGACGATACCTGGAGATTCGGGCTATGGAAGTAGCCACCCAACGTACAGCGTTGCTAGCGCTTCCGCGTACGGGGACGACGGAGCCTTGGACTCGCAGATCGGTCAGGCTATGGGCGAGTGCCAGATAGGCACCGATGCTGTGTCCTCCTTGGCTAAACGACCCGCTCAAGCAGTCAGAAAGTTTCGCTGCGAAGACTGCAACGCCTCGTTGAAGAGCCAGGGCGAACTCAAGTAAGCCACCTTGGACCAAGTTCACACATGATTCCTGCTTCCCGCGACACTGATGTACTGACGAGGACCAGGAAGCACCGACAGCGTCACCTGAAACCTCATCTGTGCCCGTACTCCGGCTGCCCCAAAGCCAAACAAGGGTTCAGCACCTCGAACGACCTGGTTCGCCATAAGAGATCTGTTCACGGTGAGCATGGCCTCCCCGGCCGCTCATTCGTCTGCCCATACTGCCATGTTGGGGAAAAGGCGCCAAAGATATGGCCAAGAGCAGACAACTTCCGGTCTCACCTGTTCCGCGCCCATCAAGTGACGCTCAACTATGACGACGATCACAAGGACTTTATTTACCAGTATGTTGAGCCGTGTGTGGCAATGATTCCTTCTGATGACCTTCTAGGCCGACGGTGCAGAGGAACGACCTCGAAGGTGTCGGAACGTCCATCGGGCTCATCGACGCCCACCCGCGGCTTCTGAGCTTGCAAGAGTCGCCCGGTTTACACGAGCAGGAGCCTTCCATGGATCCGCCATTTGGAGAGGAGCAGAGGGTTCGAAACCAAGGACCACTGGCAGGCCAACTGAGCATTAATCCGGCCCTTTTTCAGCAACCACCCCCGGACGTCGATGAGAACCAGGCCACAGCCACATCTGTGGCAAGCGAAGAAGAACGATATATTTACCCAATTGTTTTGGGAGACTCGGTCGATGAGCCCTGCCAGGAGTACGGGACGCAGCACGGTACACAATACACCATCGATGCTCAGGGCTACTCCTGCGTAACCGCGCGGCACCCGGATGATGGTGGCAGCCAGGACGGGACTGGCCAAAACCTCCTGATGGCCCCATCAGATCATGCCGCGCCTGTCACGGTACCGAACCGGACGAGCTGGAAACCAGACGGCTCAGACTTCATAGCGTCAGCCCAGCCTGGGGATACTAATGCCAGGACCGATGCGGCAAACTCGCAGCAGACTCAACACAGGCCGGACGACGGCCCTATCCTGGATATGATCCGAGATGGCGCCCCTGGCATGAACTCGAAACCGTCCGACATCGTGACTTACCTTAAGCAGTTCCCTAAAGAGCTGCTTCAGACGGCTCTCACGGGCGAAGAGCAAGACACGGAAGGCGGAAGCCAGATCGATGACGAAAAGGCTCATTTCGACTGCGAGGAACCGCATTGCGGCAAGGCGTTTGTCCGCCAGTGCGAGCTCAAGTAGGTGCATGGTTCCAAGCCACCCCCGCAAGCTATGCGCTCACACACACTGCTGCAGGAAGCACAAAAAGAGGCACGACAAGCCCTACGGCTGCACCTTTAGAAGCTGTCTTAAGAGGTTTGGTAGCAAGAACGACTGGAAGCGACACGAAAGCAGCCAACACTTCCAGCTCGAGACATGGAACTGCGACGTGCCCGAATGCAAGAAGACGTACCAGCGGAGGGAAAGCTTCAAAAATCATCTTGCCAAAGACCACGGTTTGAGCGATACGGAAACCGTCGACGAAAAGCTGGAAGCATGCCGGCTGGGCCGCCACTGCGACCCGCGGTTCTGGTGCGGCTTCTGCGTACGGGTCATCGAAATCGACGACAAGGAGAAGGATAAGGGGGGCAATTCATGGACGAAGCGATGCGACCACATTGACAATCACCTGTTCGGTAAGTGCGGGCTGCAGTCGAAGCTCATGTGCGAGTGGAAACATCAAGATGAAGAAAAAGAAGCGCCGAAGCCGACAGGCGCGGTGCCTGGTTGTGACGCCTCCGGCCAAGTGCCGCCCACCCAGAGCCCCCTGAGCGGAGGGGAGAGCAAGGACAGAAAACGGAAGAGCAGCACCGATGTCAACACGCGACCTTGGAAGAGAATTGCCCAGATGCAAACGTACATGTGGACTTGTGTAAGTCAGGATCCTACCGCCCACGCGAGAGACCAGTCCGACCCGGCTGACATGAGCGCAGTGCAACTGTTCTACGATAATTAATCTCAAGACGTCATCCTGCTGCTTCGAGTGCGGCCACGAAAGATGCAAGTCGGACTGCTCTGTAGAATACGTTTACCCAAACGCCGACGAAGCGTCAGGCGAGGAAGACATGGACACGACCGGGCCGAAGGGCGGGGATACGGCGGGCGATGCATTTCACGATTAGATGACACGATGCATGATGTGTAACGACTTGCGGCATGATACCAAGTGCGTGATAGTGTCTCATGACACCTTAATCTCATTGTATGTAACGTTGATATGGCAGATAGTAGATAGATACTGGCGTAAGTTAGAAGCAAGTTCGACAGCATGCCGCTTCCGTAACTGGGCTACGCGATGTTTGGCATTGGGGCAAGTAGCGGCCTACGGAGTACAGAGCATGTAATTGTGATGGTAGAGCGCCGGCCACACCGAGGGACTGCCATACGACATGTCAAGCCGCAATGAAGCCTGGATTATATCCCCAACGTAGCCCGGATAGCTCAAGAGTCCACGGCCTGTGATCCACCAGCAGCCCGTCCACGGACATTGGCAAGACGTGCTCACGACGGCATTGCGCCTCCCGGCTGCTGAGACTGAGACAATGTCGCTCCGCGAAGCGCTTGTGTGACCATTCTCTGCGCCTGCCGCGCCCCGTCTGGAATCGCTGCGGACTGGCTGATACGCGGCGCCTATCCAAGAATGCCTGGGCCGCTTTAGCGACGTATGCGCATCGGGCAAGCTGGGCTACGCCCATGGGGTCCGCACAATGTGCCCCTGACCTCGACTCCTCTGGCTGGCTCCAGGTTGTGCGCTCGTGGCCGTTGACGTGGTCACTTGCGAGGGCATCGCGGCTGCAGCGGCAGTCCCGACTGCAGAGCCCTCCCCTGCTAACCTGCCGACTTGCTTTTACGGGATACGGAATATTTTCCGTGTAAAGCACGAAGCATCGATCGGCCGTTGGGCCTAATTACAGCTAGCCCATGTTTTGGAGACGTCCGGCGCCGGGGGTGGGGGGGATGGATCGACGCATGGGTTCGGTCAAGGGGGCGTGCTTCTTTACTCGCAGCGCAGCGCAGCGCAGCAAACGCCTGCGGCTGATAATCTGTCTGCGGGAGGAGTACTCCGTAGAGGAGCGTGCTGTGCGACAAGCCCGTGATGCCATTTCTCGTGCCCAGAATGAGCCAACGACGGCTTGCGCTATTGTGAACCCAAGTCCGAAGCCCCGGACGAAACGTACGTCGAGAGCCTCTGCTTGTAGCCAGACGACATTCCAGACATCCCAGGACGTCGGGTCTGGGTCTCGCCTTTGATTGGGAGCTCGCCAAACGGCGAGCGACACATACAAGGTCCAGTGTCACACACAGCAGATCCAGTGCCGCGCTTGGCATTCCCGCCCCCAGAGCAGTGGTACGCGAGCTGACCCGACCATGGGGTACTCGAGGATTGCCAATATGCGAGCCCCTAACGTGGCTGTTACAGAAGCGCAGGCGGCGGCGCCGAGGCCGTGGTCGCGTGAACACGCACCAGGTCGAAGCATTCCCTCATCTTGGCACGCCGGGATGGGCGATACCTGAGGCCCGAGGAGCAGGCTTCGAGACGTCAACCGGTGAGAACATGGTTGGAATGGGGCATGAGGTGACGGCGCTAGCTGGCTCGCTTGACCAAACCGTTTTCAGAGAATGCGTCCCCCGGCAAGCCTCCGGCAGACCAGCAACGGATCCATGCAATGCGGGTGGTGCGCTGGCAGCGCGGGAGGTGTCCGCGAAGCTGTTGCGGAGAGGTGGGCGGGAGTGGGAGGGTGCGGGCGCGGGCCAACCGTAAGGGACGTTGCGGACGTGGCCGGTGAAGACGTGTTGGTGGCTTGGTTCTCTGCAAGGCCCGTGCTGGACAGCGGCGGGCTCGATGCTGACCAGGACTGTAACTTCAGCTCGCAGCCATGCAGACAGCAGCGCGGGTACGAGCAGGCCCGGAAAGCAATCAGGCCAATCTGCGCCCGCGCCGCCGCCTGGACGGAGAAGCCCGCACGTCGCGACGGCGGCGACAACGACGAGGGTAAGCCGAGCGGCGGGTCCCAAGCGCCGGCCGCGGCCGCGACGGTCCTGCGCGCGCATTGCACGAGCAGCAGGCTCGAGGGGGGCGGCCGGGCACCGGGCCACGGAACAGCACGAAGACGCTTGGGTGGAGTCGCGGACATGGCGCTGTGGCGCCCTTAGCTTGAGCCAGATGCGTTCGCGCGCAGCGAGCGGATCGACGGGACGTGCTCGCGGTGTGGTCTGCTGAGACACCCCCTTCCGCGATATGTGATGGCGAGGCCCGATGCTGACGATGCGGAGCGTGTTGGCCGTTCAATGTGGCGTCTGGAGGCGGCTGGACAGTGGACAGACGCAAGAGTACGTACAAGAGCTCCAGACACGTACCTGTACCCTGTAGCCAAGCTGAAGTACGGATGCCGAGCGGACAGGTAAACGGGCTGCTGCTCACGGAGCACTGGGCTATCAGGACGAGGAATGGCGAGGTGTGTTGGCTCGTGTGAGAAGTTGAGGTGAGGACTCGGCAGCCGTGGAGCTGATGGCAAGACAAGCCGCTCCGGCTCGCCATGCCCGCTGTGGCGCTGCTCGTCATTGCCGCTATCGCTCGCCATTGAGAATGTTCACCGTTACACGATACGCATCGTCTCGCTGACCCGCGGGGGGGTTCCTGGTCGTGATGGCCCTCGCCGCGGTTGGCCGTCGGTACCAGTCCGCAAAAGGAAAGCCTCCAGAAAGCGCAGGTTGGAGTCGGCAAACTTCCATTCAGTGCAAGGTGGACCCTGGCCAAACCCCCAGGTCTATCTGACGGGGCACTTGAGGAGCAAGCAGGCAGCCTGTTTGCGGCCGCAGCTGTCGAGCAACGGTCGTACGAAGGCGGGCCTGGCCTGGGTACCTGTAGACGATGCCATGTGGTTGACTCGGAAGCATCTCCAAAATTAGAAGAAAACAACGGACGGCCAGCCTGGCCAGGATGATGTTTCGTGAATTGAGTCTCTGAGATGAAGCGGGCCAGAGAGGCGTTCGGGCATTGGGCAAGTGATGGTGTCCTCCGGCTGTCAGGCTGGTCGCCTGAGGCTCGCCCCCCCGTCGGCCGTGGGGAAAGGGGTGGAGTACCCCGTGCTCGTGATGCTTTGCTTGCCATCGGCTACGCCCCGACCCTAGCGCCTCCAGGCTAGCTTCCCCTCCTCTGCCTCATGACGATATGCGCCGCCATTACGGAGTAGACGACCACAGCAGCCAGAGGGGCGGAAGCAGAGCCGTCCAGATGTGAATCAGGGACGAAAGGGGGCAATGGGGGGAGGGGGGGCCGAAGCGGACATCGCTGCCCCCGAACGAAGCACCCCTCTGCGGTGCCCATAAGCAACGGCACACCAGGATCGACAAGGCTTGCATGCCACCCCGCTGGTCGACGTCTCTGCAGCGAGTGCCAGAGTCCAGGGACCTGCTTGACCGTGTAGCCGTGCATGACCTGCTGGCGCTCATCTGAAGCATCCATGGCCGCGCCGGGAGGGCCAGTGGGGGGATGGTGAGTGGTCAGGGTGGCCGCCGCTTCACACGAACCCCCCCCCC
>JALHBU010000222.1:0-47131 GCA_024340005.1 Tolypocladium tropicale | reverse complement strand
GAGAGAGAGAGAGAGAGAGAGAAGGACCAGATGATATATACTCACATCCGTAAGCACGTGGTCCAATGCAAGTAGGAGGCTTGTATGTGATTGAAGCAACAGTTGCGAGAGCGAAGGGAAGGAGCAGAGTAAACATATATGCTGAAGGGTTTCGGAGCACGGAGCAGAGGGGGGGGCGCAAACGGAGTTACAGAGGTGAACAGGTGAAAGAGAGCAGGCGCGCTGGGCATTCAAGCGCTTCAGGACTGAGACTCACATACGAGACACCAAGAGAAAGACTGAGGGAAGGGGAAAAGTTCAAGGAAGCGATAATTTTCGTCGGAGCTTGAATAAAAGGCGTTTGTGCGACTCTGGCCTTATAGCGTGGGCAAAAACGTAGATTAAACGGCAGTCGCGAGTGTCAATGCTAGAGATTGAGAAAGCAAAGAACAGGAAGTGTGACTGTTTACGTGTTGAGTTCAGAGTTGCGACCCAGAAAAGGTTGCGAGTAGAGAGACACGGCGATTGCAGGCGGCAGAGTTTCGGGAGGAGAGATCCCGTTGAGAGAAGAAAGTCGAAAGAGTTGCTAATAGCAATAGAAATCGACTCACAATCTTGGAAATGAGGAGGCGTTAATATGAAGTTGCAACCTCGCCTGTGACAGGCAGGCCTAAAAGGTTTATATCTCGCGATGCCAGCGGCGAGCAGCGCACCACCCAATCCCAATTTCTGCTACACAAGTACCTTCAATAGTCTCTAACAACACAAGTTCTATGAATCAGGATAGCATAGCTTGATGTGAAGAAACAACTTTGTTCCTAGCAAGGGGAGGCAAGTGCCAGTCTTGAATCTTGAACTCATATATTTATTGAAGGGCCGATTTATATGCACAACGTCCCTCCACAATTCATCATCTCTAAAACACCAGTCTATGCTGTAAGTGTTTCTCTGGGAATGGACCTGCAGGCGATTGTATCGACATGACCGAAAAGGCTCTACTTCTGCCAGCTGCGGAAGGTATCCATGACAGTGGTGAAGACGACGAGGAGGATACCTCCACCGGGGCCGAGTCGCAGCACCTAGAAACACGTGAGTAGCCGTTGACGGCGGTGGACGGTACGCGAGCGCCCTCACCTTTGGCAGGAAACCCTTGTACAGAGCTGCAGGGCCCTCCTCCCTGAGAACCGTAAAGACCGAAGACCACGCCCAGTTGTACTTGGGAATCTGACCGGGGACCCTGGGCGTGTTCTGGATACGGCTCTTGACAACGTCCATGGGGGTGTTCACCATGGTACCGACGGTACCACCGATGGAGCCTGAAATGAGGTCGTTGACCATTTGGCCGCGCTTTGTGTCGGCCTTGGGCATGAGCTGCCGAACCTGAAAGATGCATCCGAAGTAACCAGCGTTCCACAGAATGTGCCGCCACATGGTGCTCTCCAGCCCCTGGTACATGGCCAGAGGGCCCTCGTTCCGGACCGTCTTAACGACGCAGTCGACCATGCCATTATACTTTCCGGCGGAAGCCTTGTCTTGAAGGCGGATCTTGACGAGCTCGAAGGGCACGACGACGAAAGACTCGGTGGCACCAGCGGTTGCGCCGGTCAGAACGGACAGCGACTGGGTCATCTGAGGCGCGCCGAACATCTTGCGGTAGACCTTGCCCCACTCGTCGTTGGCAGCGAACTTGGTGGCTCTCTTGGGGGCCTCCATGAGGATGGGCGCAGAGATGCCGCGGTAGAGTCGGGAGAACCTGGCATCTGGTGAGTTTTAACGTCCTGAGCTACAGCATCGCGGGCGAAACTGTACCCCTCATGCTTGATAATCTTGCGGAAGCAGTCCAGCATGCCATTGTACGACTCGGCACCAGTGCCCTTTCCGGTTTGCAATTGGCTATGCCAATCAGTGTCTCAGATCGCGGTTCGATAGCGGTGGGGGGAACGCATACACTCGGGTCTTGACAACGTCCAACGGGTACCTGAGAAATGGAACGGTCAGCGCGGGATGGCACGGGAAGGCAGTCTCCAGAAGGACTTACATGACCAGAATCTGGCACGCGGAGGGTCGTCGTCAGCAACAAGAAACGGGCAGCGGCAGCGCTGGGTTATACCTCGGAGACGCCGGCGATCGCGCCTGGAGAGTATTAGCGCACGGGCTCCGGGACGGACAAGGACAAGGCAGACGGGCTGCGAAGGGGCACACACCTGCGGCGAACTGGTACTGGAAAGGAAGGGGCTTCTCCTCCGACATGATGGGCGACTGGGTCGGGCTGGACGGGCGACAGAGGGTGGTGAGGAGTGAGGAGAGAGGAGAGAGCCACGGGAGGGTGCGGCGTCGAGCGACAAGAGAGCGATGCCGGTGATGGAGATGGAGAAATGGCCTTGGGGACTCGGGAGAAAGAGGAAATTCTGTGGAGCGACCAGCCCGTCGGCCGGGGCTAAGCGAATGGGAGGCCGCGCTCCACACCGGCTGCCCGCGGGACCCTGGCCGCCTGGCGCGGGGTGCAGCTTTCAGGCACGCGAGCGGCCCGTTTCTCCAAGAGGGCCCCTTCCAGGGAGGCTCTCGATAATACTACCGAGTACGGAGTAGGGAGCAGATGGCCTCGGGCCATTCCGACATCATTCCGCGGCTATCTGATCCACCAGAACCTCGCTGTGCCCTGGTCCACACACAGCCTTGCAGGATGCGCTGTCATGCTGGCAAGCAGCGCAGATCGAGCCCTGCCCAACGGCGCGGAGCAGACGACAGGAGGCCCAGAGGCGACGAGCCGAGCTGCCGACCCATGGCCTCTCATCTGGAGGTGCTAGTCGCATCCATGACTCCTCTAGGTCTCCGAGGCGCACGCATCAGCCGTGGCCATGGCCGGGACGCAAGGCGGCTTCACCACGAGGCGCCGCAACTTGGTACCTGGCATCCCCTATGCGTGGAGCGTCGCCAAGGTGAGCAGCATCGGTGCGGCTACCACGGCGCTCACGCAGGCCCATTCTGCGCCTGCATAGGAAATTAAAAGGGCACGCCGGGCTGTCCATAATTACCTATCGACGCAACGGCATCTCGCATGCGGGGCACGCATCGACGCGGGGGGCTTCGCAGCGCATCGCGGGGCAGCTGCTTCGCGAGTTGAGTTGGGACGAGACGCCACGGGGAGCCGTCGCGCCCCTGCGTCCGCCGCTTCTCCACGTGCTGCAAAGACCTTCTGCGCTCGCGCTCGCTCGCACATGCTGCTGTGTCTAAAGTTGTTTCCTTTGAGATTGCATCTCCCATCCCAAGGAGGGGAGGGCTCCTGCAACCCGTCGTCAATGCCCCGCGTGCCCTCTCTGTCCCCCGCTGGCAAATAAGAGGCTCTCTCTAGAGCCATGTGTCCCGCCACATGACCGTGCTCGTTCCTTGACTCTCGGCGGCACGGCAAGCCCTTATCTGCCCTACGCTTCAGCACAAGTCGGTCCTTGGCCCCGCCATTGGCTCGGCGTGGCCCGTCCAAGGGAGCTCGATGTGTCTAGCCGGCGGGGCCGGAGCCGTGCCAATACTTTGAGGCTCGATACAGTACACCACTGCCGCCGTCAACGTCAAGTAAGAATCAAGTACGGAGTACATTCCCGGCCCTGCGGATCGCGGCCCAGCATGTCGTGCCCCTCCAAAGCTCCGTGACGCGCCTTGCGCACAACCTCCAACGGACCCAACGGAAAGCAGATCCCGCATCATTTTTCCTTCCTCAACATCCATATATCCATTCGACCCAACGAGCTGTGCAAGGTCTCGTCTCTGCCTCCTCGCCCGTTCCTCTGAAATTTTGTGCCTTTCTCTTCGACGCCCCCCCTCGAGAGCGCACAGTCGTCCGCATACGTCGCCGAAGCTATCCAACACGCCGAGTCGCATCCCGTCGCATCCCATCGCCGCGCGTCGAGAGCCTCCCGATTAAAATCGCAATACAAACTTCCTGGAGCCTCGGGCTCTCCAGCGCCACAAGCCGCACCTTTAAACAAGCCGTGATCCGCCGGGGCTCACAGCGAGGTGCCGTTTCGAGCGCCTGGACAGTCGCCGCCTGCCCATGAGTCATCTGTTGTGGAAATATTACTGGGAAAATGATGTCGACAGATTTCGACGTCAACTGGCTACGGCTGGTCCCAACGCGCATGCCGCATCCAAGAGCCCGGCGATAGGAGGAGCTGGTGGAGGATACCTCGGGGCCAGCCCCAGCGGCACCGTCGCATCGCCGCGGGCCGTCAACAAGTCGCGCAGAGCGTCGGCATACACCCCTGGCTCCGCAAAGACGAGGGAGGGTGGCCCTCTCCTGGGCCGAAGTGAGATCAACAGCCGTGATCATGCGGGCCTCACCATTCTGCTGCGCGCTGCCTCGTCGACCGACCCCAACGCCCGAGAATTTGTCCAGGCCCTCCTGGAGCATCCGGCCCTCGACCTCTACGCTCAGGACCCGGAGAGCGGCTGGAATGCCCTCCACCGGTCTCTTTATTCCGGAAACATTTCCATCGCGCGAATGCTCTTGGCCAGAGAGCGTGGGGATCTGACCAGCCATTCGCTTCCATCAGCCGGAAGGACTGGGCAGCTCATAAAAACAAAGGATCACGAAGGAAACAGCCCCTTTGACCTCTACAACTCCACTATTGCCACGAGGGTGTTGGGAAGGAGCCAAGAATCACATAACTCGGATGGAGAGTCCGATAGCGGGTATAGTGAAGATGATGTCGTTCATGTGTAAGTGTTATCCATGAGCCCGCCGAGCTTCACAATTTGGTACACGCATGTATCTATCCGCACTTACGGCTGGTCCATCGTATGCATCGCTCTGCGCCTAATCCAAGGGTCAGTTTGCCGTGAGTGCGGATAGATATAGGCCCATGTTCAGTTTTGGCAAGACGCGGCAGCTTTTGCCAGTGCGCTTCTAACCAGGTTGCAGTGCTGCTGGCATCTCTCACGGCCACGGCCACTCGGCCGAAGGCGACGAGCTCTTTGTCTTCGGAAGCAATAAAAATCTATCGCTCGGGGTTGGAGATGGCGATGACCGCCAATATCCGGAGCGCATCCTCCTACAACGACCCGACAATCTCCTGCATCGCTTCCATGAGTCGTACCTTGATGACCAAGGCCTGCAGCCGCCATCTCCACTGCCAGACTTGGACGACATCCCATCTTTGATCCGTAATCGGCCGTTGATCATTCAAGATGTCGTCATGTCGAAACTCCATACGGCTGTTGTGACGAAAGATCCCGTATCTAACCTTTATATATGTGGCGTCGGGAACGGCGGAAGACTTGGCCTCGGCGATGAAAACACGCAATTCAAATTTGTGCCCGTCGAAGGGCCTTTCGCAGAACGCCAAGTGCGGCATGTTGCGCTGGGGCAGAACCACTCAATGGCCGTGGCTGGAAACGGAGAGCTTTGGACGTGGGGCCTCAATTCCGATTCGCAGCTTGGCTTCATCCTTCCGCCTCCCACGAGATCGGATGAGGAGCCTATGAGCCTGACGCCTCGTCAAGTTTTCGGCTCGCTGAAGAAGGAGGTTGTCCAAGGGATTGCTGCATCCGCCATACACTCCGTCGCCCATACTGGCTCGTCCTTATACTGCTGGGGTCGCAATGTCGGCCAGCTCGCACTTATGGACGCCGATTCCAGATCGCTTGATGTCCAGCAGACGCCTCGAAAAGTCGCAGCGTCTCTGTTGTCCGCGCCGATTGAAATGGTCTCGGCGACCGACAAAGCTACAACGTGCTTGTTATCCAACTTTACCGTCTGGGTTTTCACCAACTATGGATACAACCTCATCAAATTCCCAATACTTGACGTCTTTGCGAATCAAAGCTTGACGGCAAGTTCCTTTTCGAACAGATATGATCCCGGACGGAGAAATATCCGCTACATCACCTCCGGCGGTGATACCATTGCGGCTGTCACCGTTAGGGGCGATCTGTTCACCATGCAGTTGAACAACAAGGTCGACGCGAATCAGCCGTCTGGTTCCACAACGAATCCCGTCAAGATCAAGGGAGCCGTTACGCCGCCACAGTGCATTTGGGACTCCAGAAAGGACGGTGTTGCTTCGGTCAGCATCGGCGAGCATGGCTCCGTCGTCATCAGCACTGAATCCGGAGCTGTCTGGAAGCGAGTCAAGCGGACCAAGGGCAAAATCGCCGCCTTCTCCGGGTCATTAGATGTGAAGAAGAAGGATTTTAAGTTCGAGCGAGTTCCGTACATCACGGGCTGCGTCAACGTAAGCAGCTCTACATTTGGCACCTTCGCTGCCGTCAGAAAAGACATTAGCGTCATGTCCGAGGAGATTAGCATCGCGAGGCCGGCACTGTGGGAAGATGTAAATTCCCTCATGTGTCTCCGGAGCTTTGTCGCGTCTGAAGCATCCAGCGATGTCAAGGCATCCCGCAAATCTTGGTACGCTGCCATCGCGAAGGAGAAGCCAGGCTCTGTACCGCATGAGATCCTGAGATCCGCAAATATCGAGGAAGACCTGCTCCAGTGGCTACGAACGAATTCGTTCCAAGACGGGAACGGTGATATGGAGATTCGAACCACCACGGCTCCAGAAATCTGCATACCCATTCACGGCTGGCTCCTTTCTGGACGAAGCTCCGTCCTGCGCGAGGCTCTCTCTGAGTCAAGCAGTCGGATCTCGGCTGCCAACTCCGACACTTTCGTCATTGAAAATACGGGTGGCAGGCGGGTTCTCACGCTGCCTAGCGTTGACATCTTCACCGTATTAAACCTCGTCGTGTATCTTTACCAGGATGCAATCATTCCGGTTTGGAAGTACACTCGTGATGCGCCATCCGATGCATACCGATTCCGCCAGGTCAGGACAGAGCTGATGAAGCTGGCGACGAGACTGCAAATGCCCAAGTTGGAAGCAGCTGCTAGATTGCAGACTGGACTAGAACGGTCTCTGGATTCCGATATGAAGAGCGCCATTTCCGATCCCAGGTTCTTTGACGATGGCGACATTGTCGTTCAACTGGATGGCGCCGATGTCGCTGTACACAGCCAGCTCATATGCCAGCGGTGCCCCTTTTTCGAAGGCATGTTTTACGGGCGATCCCAGGGCCGATGGTTGGCAGATCGCCGCAACCAATCATCAGGGACAGAGCAAGTTGAGATTGACCTCAAGCATATAAGCCCGCAGACTTTCCAATACGTGCTGGAGTATATGTACGCCGATGTTGGCGAGGAGATGTTTAATGACGTGGCAGCATCCAACATTGACGACTTCTCAGAGCTCATTTTGAACGTCATGGGCGCCGCCAACGAGTTGATGCTGGATCGTCTGTCTCAGGTCTGCCAGTTCTTGATCGGCAAGTTTGTGACGACACGGAACATTGCCAATCTCCTCAACGAAATCAGTCCCTGCTCTGTGACCGAATTCAAGGACGTTGGGTTGGAGTACATTTGCCTGCAGCTGGAAGGCATGCTGGAAAATCATTTGCTCGACGGCCTCGACGAAGATCTGCTGGAAGAGCTGGACTACGCTGTCCGTGACAACCAGCTGGCCAGATTGCCGTTTGCGCGAAGCGGCAGGGCCGACCTGCTGCTGCACGAAAAGTATCCAGACTTGATGATGGATATCGAGGAGGAGCGTCGGCGCCGCGTGAAACAAATGGCCTTCAAGGCCGTTCAACGGGAAGATGAGAAGAAACTCTCCTCGTCATTCAAAGCGCGCGTTGGAAGTCTAGATGACGCTATAATGGCGACGCAAACGCCGGACAGTGTCTGTCGAAGGTCGAGACCTGGTCGCAACGAGCCGTTCAGCCCAGCTCTTCGCCCAAAGGAATCGCATGGAGATATGATTTTCAATATGGACGAGGAGGATGCTTCGAAAGTTCGAAGCCCTATGTCGCCAAACTTGGGCACGCCTGTTATCCGTCCTGACATCAACATTGAAAATATGCCGCGACTACCTGAAGCATGGCGAAGTGGCAAAGGCAAGTCAGTTGCGGACTCTGGGAAGCCATCGCCCGCAAGCCTGTCTCCAGCTCAGTTGTCTGCTCCACATGTTGGCACAACCGGTGACATGGCCCCCTTATCGCTGGGTACGCCGGTAAAGAATGCCGGTGGACCTTGGGCACCGCAAGCATTGCCAACGTCCAAGATTGACTTCAAGGGCATCATGACTGAGGCAACATCCAAGTCTGCCTTGACGGCCGGCCTAGCTGCGCAGGACATGAAGAATACAGCAACGGGCAAGCCGCAGGCAAAACTGTCTCAGAAGGAACGTAAGAGGCAGCTTCAACTACAAGCGGAGGCTGAAGCGGAAGCGGCAGAGGCTGCGGAAGACGAAAAGTCCAAGCAAGGCCCCTGGGAGAAGGGATCTTCAGGGGGCCGGCCACCGCCTTGGAAGTCAGCATCAACAGTTCCAAAGACTTCGCTGAAGGAGGCAATGTTGTCGGAGACGGCGACCCGAGACCCCGTGCCCGTCAAAGCAAAACCACTCTTGGCCGCGGAAACGGGGCGCCATCCGGGCCGGACACGGACAGCGTCGCCCGACACTAGATTTGCCGGGCAGGGACGTATGGGCAGTGGCACGGTCGAGCCACCGGCGTCATCCAGCCCAGCGCGGACGAAGCCACTCGTGCCACATTCCAAGTCCTACATTTCGCCGGCGCGAAAGCTTGAACAGCCTCTCGGGGCGAGCATGGCGGACATCATTGGGCAGCAAGAGCGCGAACAGGAGCTGGTCAAAGAGGCCGTGGCTAAGAGATCACTGCAGGAGATCCAACAGGAGCAGGCCTTCCAGGAATGGTGGGACCAGGAAAGCCGGCGCGCGCAAGAGGAGGAGGCGCGAAGGCAAGCCAGGGATCAGGACAAGGGCCCATCGGCCAGCCGGCGCGGCCGCCGAGGACGAGAGGGCAAGGCAAAGGCTGCTGAGGTCCTCGGCGATGGCAAGCAAGGAGGTGGCGGGTCGAAAGGGGCGGGCGGTGCGACTGCATCGCGTGGTCGAGGCGGCGGCAAAGGCGCCAAAGGAAGAGGCAACAAGGTTTGATACCTTATATATAGCGTCTGTTTACGGAATTTCTAGCCTTGATGCAAAAATAAAACTACATCTGATTCCGAAAGTACGACTTAGATTTAATTCCAACTTTTGAGAAGGGGCCGATTTTGGTTGCCGCCTAGAGAATTCAGCGTTACGGACTGGCTACGGGGCACTGCGGGTGCGCACTTCGTTACCAGCCAGGCGGTCTAGGATCTTGGGCGGCCCATGGACAGATAGGACTTGGCGAGCCAATTGTGCACCAACTGGCCAGCAACTCATAGCCGTTACGCGCTGCGCGCGTCGAGCGACACGTGAGTTACATGGATGTCGCCTCAGGGCCCAGGGAAAACTAGGGACCTTCCCGCCACGCACTGAGCAAGCTATTTTACCCATCTCCAGCTTTTGTCACCCAAGGTAAGGCAACAAACTTTTGCGCTTACACTTTTAGCGGTTTTCATGCCAGAGAGCGTTCTTGTCTGGCTGGCCATCTTCCCTCCATCGTGAGCGGCCTCACCCCTCCCCCCGTCCAAGGCGCTGGCTGACTTGGCCCAAGGAATTGAAACGCCATGAACCCGGCTTCCCTGACAGGCTGCCCGACGGAGCTACAGCTGTCCATCTTAGGCCTGCTTGACTCTGCCGACTTACTTTCTATGAATGCAACCAACCAGCACTTTCACGTTCGGACGGCAGCCCTCATCTACGAAAACATCGAGATAACATGGAAAGTGGACCGCAGGCCGTCTCTCACTTTGCTGCTTAGGAGCTTGTTAGAACGACCTCAGCTCGCTCAACTCATTCGAAGATTGCGTCTCGAAGGTGACGAGTTCGTAACGGACCTCCACTCGTTCAAGGAGCCACCACCGCTACCCATCGCTACACTTCCAATGGCGAAGGTATATAAGCTCATCAAATCTACCAAAGTACCGCACGCTACGCTATGGGCGGATAAGCTTCAGTCTGGTACAGTCGATGCTATCGTCGCCCTTCTTATATCTATGCTACCAAAATTGAGGTCACTTTTTCTTGGTCGGAACTTTAGCATCCAAAACCGGCTCCTGGGGCTGATGTTCCGGTTCGCTCTCTGCGAATCTCTACAAGAATATCACTTACCGGCATTTCAAGACTTGCGACAGGTAACGTTTTCTCCAAGGCCATATGAGGACTGCCATCACCCAATCAACAATGCGGCCGATATTTTCCCACTCTTCTACCTCCCACGCCTTCAGTCCTTGACTGCCTCGATGGATAATCCAATTGAATTCGCCTGGCCCGCACGAGCGCCAAACCCTCAGTCGTTGACGTCGCTAGAGCTATATCGACTCCGGGAAAGTCGGCTTGAGCCACTTCTCACTACCCTTAATAGTCTTCAAACGCTACATTGGGAGTGCGTATACGGCTCAGAAGAAGTCAGCAGAGACACTATGGAACTCGATACGATGACCAAGGCGTTAAATCACGTCAGCGATACATTAATAAGTCTAACCATTGAGGCGGAAACTCTCACTAAGTTCTCGGTTGGGGAATATGAGCCGGTTGCCGTGTCGATAAGCGGATCACTAAGGCTATGTCGCTTGAGCAAACTCGAAAAGCTTTGCATACCTTGGGCCTTCCTGATGGGATTCTCGCCATCCGAGACACCCCAGCTTGGAGGGTTGCTCCCACCAGCCCTTCGGCTTCTCAGGCTGACGAAGGACCTGGATATGTGTCATCATGGTATGCTATGGGGATGGAGAACCGGTTCTATTATTCATGCTATCGAATCCGCGGTTCGTGACCCGTCAATGCGATCGTTGCCCGCCCTGCGTCGCATCATTCTTCCACTCTGGGACTACGAGATGAGTAAACAGGAGACAGAAGAACTCAAACAGATCGGCACAAGTGTAGGTATAGAATTGGAAATTGGATTGCTCGCAGATTAATATCGCATCGAACCGAGCAATTACCTGGTGCGCGCGACTCTGCGGGGATATGTACGAGATCAGAGTCCAGGTAGCTAGGCATGGCGACTCAGGGTGAGCCTCAGATATACTCGTAGTAGGTGAAAATATACTCATGGATGAATGATGGGAACAGGTCACGTCTACGCGAGCGACGGCCCGCTAACGACGGCGGAAGACGTCGGTGGCACCGTACGAGTAAGCCTGAGACGCCCCCGTGGAGGGTCTCAAGCTGCCTGTATTCCGCACAGCATGCAGACGATGGCCAGGGATCTGCGACTGCTGTGCCGAAGACCCCGGCATTCATGCGGCGACGTGGGAAGACGCGGCTGGTGACGCCGCGCGCGCCGCTGAGGGCCCGGTGGGTGGCTCGTACCCAAGCCAAGCACCAGGGCCAAGGCCAAAGCCATCGGGCGCAGAGGCGCCGGTGGGTCACGTACGTAATCATGGCGGCATACGTATGTGGACCGTCTTGTGCCTCATTCCGGATTGCGTCCGTCCTCGCCATCGCATTCAACCCCCGATCGACCCGCGGCCTTTCGTGCGAGCCTCGCAGTCATTTGCGCCATCGCCCGTTCGCATCTGCACGCCGTATCAGTGCTCAGCTGCGACCCCGATTCACTTGGCGAAGCCCGTCTGTCCCGCTAGGTGCGGTCGCGACCGACCGAACTACAGCAGGCCCCCCGCCTCCCTTTTCCTCCCCGTGGTTGACGCTCCACGCTGCTGGCGTGCCGCAGCATCGTGATCCGACTCTTTACCACCGGGAAGCTCGCCCTTTTCGCTTACTGAGGCGCTGCCGTCAATCGCGTTGTCTTGCTGGCATCGGCAAAGCACTCTCGCCGCCGCCGCGCCGCCACGCAGCTCTCGCGATATTTCCCGCCCCGGCTTCGCAACAATCTTGCCATCTCGAGCCTACAGCAGCTACCCATTCTCTAACCGGCTGGCTTTCGAGCCCCACAGTTGCCCATCATGTCCAAGGTTATGCGAAGCGTCAAGAATGTGACCAAGGGGTATTCCGCCGTCCAGGTCAAGGTCCGAGAAGGTCGGTCCAGCTCGTCATCCTCCGCTGATAATCTACTGACCCTCTGTCGCACAGCGACGAGCAACGACCCTTGGGGGCCGACAGGCTCCATGCTGCAGGAGATCGCATCTCGGTGAGTCTACAGCCTGTCCGTTGCGCGAATAGGACACCGCTAACCAGAGCACTAGCACTTTCAACACGTACGTGGCGATGCTTCCATGCTTCTTGGCGAGACTGACGTGTCCTCCAACTGCAGATCGACCGAGTTCTATGATATCATGGACATGATTGATAAGCGATTGAACGACAAGGGAAAGAACTGGCGTCACGTTCTCAAGGCCTTGAAGGTTCTCGACTATTGTTTGCACGAAGGTTCGGAGCTTGTCGTCACCTGGGCTCGCCAGAGCATCTATATCATTAAGACGCTGCGCGAGTTCCAATACATCGACGAAGATGGCCGCGATGTTGGCCAGAACGGTACATATTGCTACTCATACTTGCGCAAGCGGTCGGCCGGGCTAATTCTGTTGCAGTGCGGGTTGCGGCCAAGGAGATTACCTCCCTCATTCTCGACGAAGAACGACTTCGCGCGGAGCGAAGCGACAGAAAGTCCTGGAAGTCTCGAGTGACTGGCCTGGATGAGTTTGCGCCACAGTCTTCCGACGACCACCAGCCTCGGCGGGCCCGAGAAAGGCGAGCTGGGCCAGGGGCTGACGAGGAGGATGCTGAGTATCGCCTCGCGATTGAGGCGAGCAAGTATCAGGAGGAGGAGGATAGGAAGAAGAGAGAGGGCCGGCACGACGACCGCGACGACGACGACGACGACTTAGCAAAGGCCATCAAGCTCAGCAAGGAAGAGGAAGAGCGGAGACGACGCGAGCTTGAAGAGAGCAACTCGACATCCCTCTTCGACGATGAGCCTTCGCAGACCTCTCAGCCACAGCACACTGGCTTCAACCAAGGCTATCAGCAGGGCAACCCCGTTGACTTCTTTGCAAACCCCATCGACCAGAGCCAGATGCAAGCGCAGCCTACTGGGTACATGGCGAATGCCTACACCGGATTTCAACCAAACCAGACGCAAGGTTTCCAACCCAACTACAACACTGGCTTTGGCATGCAAACTGGCGGGGGCCTTGGCCCGTATGGGCAGCAGCAGAACTTGCAAGCGTTTCAGCCGCAGCCGACAGGGTACAATCCCTATGCTCAGCAGCAGCAACAGCAGCAGCCGCAAATGCAGTCTGGTCCGTCAGAGGCCACCCTTCAGCCGGGCAGCAACAACCCCTGGGCCACCAACAACAACCAGCAGCAGCAGCAGTCTTTGGCTCCGACGCCAACTGGATCCAACAATCCATTTGCCCAGTTCAACCGGCCACAGTCGGCCAAGCCCGCGACGTCTTCCCTCAGCCCTTTGCCCGAGCAGAAGACGTTGTCATCCTTCAATCAGCCACAACTTCAGCAGCTTCAGCAGCAGCAGCTTCTGCAGCAACAACAGCAGCAGGCGGCGCTCGCTCAGCAGCAGCAGTCGTTCAACTCACCACAAAAGGGCATGAACGAGTACGAGTCGAAGCTGAACTCGCTGCTTGCGACCGGTGACGGCATGGACACGTTTGGCAACACTGGAGACCTCCGAATCCCTGCCCAGCATACTGCCCCTGGTACCTTTGTGAACAGTGCCGGATCCGGAGTTCAGCGGCTCAATCCAGAGGCCACTGGCAACAACCCCTTTATGCGTCAGCAGTTCACCGGGATGCCCAGCATCAGCTACGGTCAGAACCCCAATGCCACCGGGCCGGCGGGCATGAACGGCCAGGGCAGCAATCCTTTCGGAGCCCAGCGGCCGCAGCAGCAGACCCACAACAACGATCTCATCCAATTCTAAATCAATTCATCAACCTCACTTGCGACTCCAATCAACCTTTCTACTTTGTCGACCTGAAATTACTGGGTCCAACGATACGAAGAATGTGTGTTCTCTCGTTGGCCGGATACGTTGCCCATTTCCTTGATATTGATTTGCCTTCATCTGGGGAGGATGGGAGCGGGCTTGATTGCGATGGGGGGCAAGATACCGACACGCGGGCGATGCTGTAGGCTATTTAGAGTGAGCGCCTCGGTATTCAAAAACCTAGATTTGGTTCATCTTAATCAACGTTGCCTCAAGCTTCCCCCTCGTGGGTATCGTAGCCGCGTTCCCTCTCAAGACATCCTAACATCTCTATGCTCGCTACCATCGATCCAAGCTTGACAAATTCCGCCCCAACCCCTGGCCGGCCCGCGATGATGCCCAGCCCGAAGCCTTCCCAGGAAGTTGGTCCTTGCATGGCAACGGTTCCTATGGGTGCGTTCCGAATGGTTCCATCGCTGCCCGTTCAATAGAAGTGAGGCGCTCCCATGGGAAGCCGGGATCAGCGTTGTTGTCATAGGCCAGCCGGTAAGGATCTCATGAATCTCGGTAGGATCGATAAGGCAATAGCTGCCCATAGAAGATGGCGGGTCGTCGGAAAGCATTTCTGCATCACGCAAAATTATCGTCGTGCCGTCCCAATGCTCTACCCAGCCGCCTCCATCATCTGGATGAATTCCTCCAGATTGACACCACCCTTCCCGTCGTGGTCGAGGTGCTCGATCATGCTTTGGATCTCCTCGTCTGTCAAGGCTCGCTCGTCCTTGATGTCTTGCGCCAAATGTCGCATGTCTTCAAAGGAGATGATGCCATCTTGGTCGTAGTCGAACATGCTGAAGACCTTGGCCGCTTCCTCCCGCGGATCGCGGTTGACGATGAGCTTGGCGGCGCACAGCCGGAACTGATCGGGGTAGATGTATAGCCGGTTGACGGGGCAGCTATGCGGATCTTGCCAGTCAGGCGGCACGGACCCGTAGGTCTCGAGCTCTCTGAAGTAGTCGGGTTTCGGCAAGTCGAAGCCGAGGGCGGCCAGCGAGTGCCGGAACTCGTAGCTGTTGAGCCAGCCCTTCTTCTTGATGTCCATCAGGTCGAACTTGCGATCCGGCGCGTGAGCTTCATGGGCCTCGACGAGAGAGGGAGGGCAACTTACGACTTCATCGATGTGGTCCCTGTCCTCGTCGGGAATTGCGCCGTACTCCTCATTTGTCGATACTTGCGGGGCGGCAGGCTGCCTCTGCTGCTGGGGATGCAGGCTCGAGCCTCCTGCGATCGGCCGCATCGGAAAGGGACGAGGCGTCGTGTGAGAGTTCATGTTGGCGATGGCTTGTCGGAAGGGGTCGGAGCGATGTGCGTGATTGCACGGAGCAGGCCAAGCCCGAGGAGAGAGGCTGGAGAGCGCGAATAGCTGAGGACTTCGGCACGGGTAGGTGGCGCGATTTCGCGGCCAATGAAGCCTCCTCCCTTTAGTATTCCTGTTGTCGTGCGACTGTGCAAATGCTGAGCCGAGTGTTGTGCCGGTGGCAGCCAAAGAGAGCGGCAAAGAAGGCGGGCCGGTGGAAGAGGCAATGCGACGCGACGGGGCGGGCCAAGAAAGGGCAGGCCAGACGCGCCGCTTTGTCGTGCGCGAGCCCAGCACAGCGGCAGCAGCTCTGCGAGTACGCCAGAATGCCTCGAGGTACCTTCAGTCCAGGTACCCGCGCAGGCAGCTCCCAGGCAGCCAGGACCTGCCTGGAAGTAGCGCGTTGCGCGCCGCTGATTGGCGGCGCTTTAGTCAGCGGCGGCGTCGCGTGCACCAATTGGGCACGCAAGTTATTATGGTCTGAGGCAGCAACCCAGGCAGCTCCCCTGGGCCACCAGCACCCGCGAAAAATATGGCTGGGCAGCGGACCTGACCTCAGAGTTACGCTGCACCCTCACGCCAACATCGAGGTGAAAAAGGGCGCGCCACCCGATCCTCGTGCGCTTCTGGCAGATCGTCCAGCTTTACCGCGTATTTCTTTGTCTTTTTCCTTGTCCCGATCATTGAATCGGTCGACCACAGCGCCGCGACGCAGCTCCAGCGACGTCGGTGCTGTTGTGCGCGCATCCTGTCCTCGAAAGCTCGCGCGACACGCGGGTTTTTGCACATGTCCTTGCTCGCCGTCGACGGGTAACTCCACCGATATCATCGAAATCGACAGAAACTCGCGGCATACTGTGGCATCGACGGCATCGCGGCGACTTGCCACGCTTCTAGGGACCTCCGATCCCCGAATCCCGCTCTTCGCAGACGCCAGAGGATATCATGTCGTTTGGTGGCGGGTTTGGGGGCTTCGGCTCGAACACCAACCAGCCCTCTTCCGGGGGATTTGGCGGGTTCGGTGCGAACGCCAGTAACACCGCCTCATCGGGTACGTTTGGCCTTGGTGGACAAGGCGTTGCGGAGGCTGTGCTAACTGGAATGACCCAAGGTTTCGGATCTGGCTCTACCGGCGGATTTGGCCAGAACACCAGTACAGGAGGCGGCATGTTTGGAAGTAGCAACACTCCGGCCGCCTCGAGCGGCGGCTTCGGCGCCTCAGGTATGCCCCGCCCGCATCCAGAGCAGCCTCCGTACCCCGTGATCGAGCTGTGAATTCGCTAACATATCTACAGGAGGATTCGGAGCGAATGCCGGTGGCTTCGGTAGCAAGCCTGCGTTTGGTTCAACTGCCGCGACTGGTAGCGGAGGCGGCCTGTTCGGGTCTCCCGCTGCCACCAACACCGCTGGCACTTCCAGCTTTGGCGGCTTCGGCGCAAGCAACACCACGTCGTCTCCGTTTGGCGGCGGTACTACCTCAGGTGGCGGAATGTTCGGCAGCAATGCTAAGCCAGGGTTCGGTGCCTCGGGTGGCACCACTGGCTCGCTATTTGGCGGCGGCAACACCAGTTCTGGCACTGGGTTTGGCGCCGGCGGCTTCGGTGCGGCGAACAATCCAGGCCTCGGCGGTGCTGTTGGCGATCCTCCGGGCACTGCAACAACTCCTTTCCAGCCCTTCACCGAGAAGGAGCCCAACAGCGCCACGACGAACTCGTTCCAAAACGTCCTGTTCCAGGATCCATACAAAAAGTGGTCCTCTGAGGAGTTGAGGTTGGCCGACTACGTGCAGGGACGCCGTCACGGCAATGCCAGCGGAGCTGGCGCCTTTGGCGTAAGCTCTGGATTCGGCGGTGGCTTTGGCGCGAGCAATCAACCCACGACCAGCGCTTTCGGAGGCGGTTCAAACACCACCGGGGGTGGGCTTTTCGGGGCCAGCAACACCAACACCGCCAATGCCAGCTCTGGATTTGGACAGACTGGAACTGGTGGCTTTGGAAGCACGAACACCGCCGCTTCTGGTGGTGTATTCGGTGGTGCTAACAAACCGGCTGGAGGATTGTTTGGCAACACTTCGAACCAGCAAAGCGGTAGCGGTCTGTTCGGAGCCAACACGGGAGGGTTCGGCGCATCGGGCAGCACCACCGGCGCCTTTGGCGGCGGTAACACAAACACCTCCGCGTCAGGCGGTCTCTTCGGCGCCAGCAACCAAGCCAACAAGCCCCAGGGCACTGGCTTTGGCTTCGGCAACACGAATACCGCTTCCAATACATCTGGTTTCGGGTCGACCTCTGGCGGTTTTGGCGCCACGAACACCAACACTGCTGGCTCTGGGCTGTTTGGAAACACCAGCAACACTAATCAGGCGAGCGGCGGTCTTTTTGGCAACAACCCGCAGCAGCAACAGCAGCAGCAGCAAAGCACCGGTACTGGTTTTGGCGGTTTCGGCGCGCAAAATCAGAACCAACAGGCTGGAGGCTTGTTCGGCGGCAGTCAAGCGAAGCCGGCTACCGGTGGAGGCTTGTTCGGCGGGAGCAACACCAACACGGCCCAGGGCGGGCTCTTCGGAAACACCAATCAGCAGCAGCAGAATACGGGTGGTTTTGGTGCTAGCACCGCCGCATCGGGCGGCGGCCTTTTCGGTGCAGCCAAACCTACCACTGGCAGCAGCCTCTTCGGTGGCGCTAATACGGCCCAACCCAATACCACCGGAGGCACCGGCTTGTTTGGAGGCCTTGGTTCAAACACTCAAGGCCAGCAGGCAAGTGGGTCTTCGCTGTTCGGAGGAGCAAGCAGCAATCAGCAGAAGCCTGGCGGTCTCTTTGGCAGCGGCACCCAGGCCTCGGGCTCCAGCCTCTTCGGTGGATCGACCGCCCAGAACCAGGGCAGCTCGCTCTTCGGTAACACCGCCAACCAGCAGCAGGCTCAGAACACCGGCTTCGGTGGATCTTTGCTGGGCAACTCGCAGCAGGCGAACAACGCTCCCCAGGGGCTGACCGCAAACCTCAACGACGTGTCGGCTTATGGCAGCCCTTCGCTGTTTGCCGCTCTGGGCGGCAACGAGGTCGCCAACCCTGGTCCTCTCGCTACCCCCTTGAATGGCAACTCCAAGCCCCGGAGAAGCTCCATTCTGCCAATGTACAAGCTCGCCCCTGCGGCGGCATCGCGTTTCGCCACTCCTCAGAAGAGGGGATTCGGTTTCTCCTATAGCTCGTATGGCACTCCGGGTGCCAGTCCCGCCGGCAGCGTCTCCAGCACGCCTGGCGGGCTCGGCCGCAGCTTGCTCGGCTCCAGCTCTGCCGGCTCGCTGAGCAAGAGCATGTCAACCAATAACCTGCGCCGAAGCTTCAACACGGAGGACAGCATCCTGGCACCAGGAGCCTTTTCATCAAGCTCAAGCGCTCGCTGGTACGGAAGCACGGGGTCGAAGAAGCTGGTCATAAACAGAGACATCAGGAGTGATCTGTTTTCCACGCCTCAAAAGGACAAGCTGCTTACCGATGGCAACAACAGCTCCCGTAAGCTGGCCAAGCGTGTCAGCTTCGACACGAGCAATGTCGAGGCTGAAAGCGGTACTCCTCTGCGCAACGTACTCACGGCCTCAGAGGAGTCGCCCGTTTCCCAAGCCGATGACACCACTCCTCGACAGAACCGGCCCTCGGCTGTCGTGAACGGTACCAAGACCCCGGAAACGGAACAGCAAGTCAAGGGCAACGAGCTGGCGATTGTTCACGAGGAAGACAGCATCGCCACCCCGGAAGCGCAGAACACCGTCGGTTTTGACAATGCCCCTGGCCAGTACTACATGCGTCCTTCCAAGGACGAGCTGCTGGCTATGAACAGGATGCAGCGACAGAGAATAGATGGCTTCACGGTTGGCCGCGAGAATGTTGGCTACATCACATTCAAGGTTCCTGTTGATATCAGCGGCATCGAGATTGAGGAGCTCTGCGGCAATATCATTCAGCTTGAGCCCCGGTCCGCAACGGTGTATCCCGTGCAGGCCAAGAAGCCGCCTGTTGGCAAGGGTCTCAACGTGCCCGCCAGGATCTCGCTGGAGCAGTCCTGGCCACGTGGCGGACGAGACAAGCGCATCACCAGCGACCCTAAGCGCTTCAACAAGCACATTGACCGACTCAAGCGGATACCCGACACTACCTTTGACAGTTACGACAAGGACACTGGAGTCTGGACCTTCTCTGTCGAGCACTTCACCACCTACGGCTTGGACGATTCCGATGAAGAGTCCGATGAGGACATGACCATGCCGACACCTGCCTCGGCGCCCCGCCAAGCCCTCCCTGAATCTGCGGCTCTGGACATGTCCATCAACTCGTCCATGGAAGACGACACTTTCGATTTCAGACAGCGCAAAGGCGTCCCCGGTGCCTTTGACGCGGCGCAGCAGCAAGATTTGTACGAGGACCAAGTCGCTGGTAAGCAGTCTTTTTTAGGGGTTAGCTCCGCGGATTCGGAGTCCAACAATGTCACTTTGTCACTCGATGAAGAGTACAACAGCGACATGGACGACGGATATGATTTGTCCGAGGATGAAGACATGACGAGGTCTTCTGTCGGACAGCATCGTGCCGCGGAGCATGACGATGCCTCGTCGGAGAATGATCAGGAGACCAAGAGGGGAACCCCCGGCGGTATTCTGAGAGCTAGGATGCGAGCGATGAAGGACTTGGCTGGTCCAGTGCAGCTGGAGGTGGCCGACGGCGACGATTGGATGGAAATGCTGCGAAAAACCGTCAGCCCTGTGAAGAGAGACCGACAGCTCCTCAGGGACTTGAACGAGTCACCGTCTAAGCGAACGGGTGCGATGGTGAGCTTTGATGATCACGAGGGTGATGTTGGAAAATCGTCTATATGGGGAAAGAGCATGATGAAAACGGACAGAGCCAGCGGATTCGCGGCAAGCACGCAACTGGCCATGGACAAGGGTCGCGGGTTTGCGACAAGCATCGATCTGATGAACTCTTTGTTCGAGAAGCCCAAGCCGATGCGACAGAACCTTCATGCCTCTGTGTCATCGAAAGGCTTCCCACAGGTCCGTGCCCTTGTCGAGATATGATGTGTTTTACATCAAAAGATTGTACTTTTTGTCAATGAAATTGAATACTGATACCTATCTCCCCTATTAGTGGCCTTATGAACGACAGGACAAGACGCTGGTCATTGGCGAGGCCGAACAAGCTTTCCATGATGCCTCACGTCCGACTTGGGGGCCAGATGAGACCCTGGTTGTCACGAGATCACTTGAGGCTACCCAATCTGGCCGGCTGAGCGAGACAGACATTCTCACGTTTCAGCGATCCGGTATTCAAACGGACAGGCAAGACCTCCGGTTGGCCAAGTTCTCTACAGAGGTATGCATTGACCGTCCTGGCAGCGAGAGGACCAGATTGCTAATGCCATTCCAGTCCTCAAAGAAGTTCCTACGTGCCCAGCATCGGGTTACGGAGGTCCGTCTAGTTGACGATATTCCCATGGCAACCCTGTGTGCAACAAGCCTGCAGGAGATATTCCACCACCAGGACATGAACGACCCAGCTAACCTTCACGAGAAGCGTGTTTGGGAACTCGCAAGCATTCTCTTCGATCGCACTGATGCCCTAGGGGCTGAGCCGGATCATATGGCCAGGAAGGACAAGCTCTCACAGTTCTGGACCGATTTGGTTGAACAGGCTTCTATCACCAATATCGGACTGGCTGGTTCCAGCGAAGAAAAGGCGGTTGCCAGTCTTGCGGGACATCGGATCACCGAGGCGTGCAAGCATCTGCTCGATGGTAAAAACTTTCGACTGGGGACTCTGGTGCCGCTCATTGGCACCAGCGATGCTGCCAAGAGGGACATGAAGGAGCAACTCAAAGCCTGGCACGATTCCAAGATGCTCTCCGAATTCTCGGAAGCTATCCGAACCATCTGCGAGCTCCTGAGCGGAAACGTGTGTGTGTGCGAGGGCATGAAGACTGTCCCGGTCGAGGACCGGATGGACTCGTTTGTCATCTCCAAGAAGTTTGGCCTTGATTGGAGACAGTCGTTTGGCTTACGTCTATGGTACGCGATTGGGCACCAAGACAGTGCCGCTGCAGCCGTGAAGCAGTTCCAGGAGGATGTTGCGCAAGACAAAGAGGACCTGCCGCGGCCGTGGTACTCTGAGCAGGGCATCATGCCATTGTGGAACGACACGAATGCAAGCAGTCGCCAAGATCTGTTATGGGGCCTCCTGCAACTGTACGCCGACAACGACGCCGACCTTGAAGCGATTCTTCGTCCGGAAAACTCTCAGCTATCGCCGCTCGACAAGAGGTTATGCTGGCAGCTCGGCCTGGCGCTGATGTCAACCGGAAAGGTGACATTTGGGCAAGACGGAGCAGACAAGGCGGACGCATCAACAATAGCATATGCCGCGCAGCTGACGGGCGCAGGCGAATGGCTCGAGGCCACATTCGTCCTGCTGCATCTCCGCGACCCCAGAGCGCGAACCAAGGCGATACAAGACCACCTTTGCCGCCACGCTGGCCTGATTGGCCCCGAGTCCGGAGCAACGTTCACCATACTCACGGACACGTTCCAGATTCCGGCGACGTGGTTGTGGGACTCCCTGGCCCTGTACATGCGCAGCGTGAAGAAGGACCCCTCGGCGGAAGTCCACTGCCTTCTTCGTGCTGGCTCCTTCGAGGAAGCGCATCGCGTCTTGGTTCAACAAGTGGCTCCTCGTGCCATCATCGAGCGTGACTACGCAACTCTGTCGTCCCTGATTTCGCAATTCGAGGGACATGAGGATTCTATTACGGGCTGGGCGTTGGGTGGAGAAATTTACGGTTACTTCCTCAACTTGGTGCAATTCCGCGGCAGGGGCGAGGGCGCGTCGCCTGTTCTGCTCGAGAAGCTGTTGGCTGGGCTCAATGCCATGAACGATGGTGTCGGTGAAACCGAGATTACTCGGCATGCGGCGGTGTCTGATATGGCTGATGAGACAGCCAAGGAGATTTTGAAACTGGCCAAAAAGAAAAAGGTATGTTGCGCGACTTGAACTGGTTTGCCGCGTCGCGAGAACTAACGGTATGTCAGGACATGGAACTTCGATCCCGAATCTTGAACCTGCCCCTGACGCAGGATCGACTCCTGGCGTATTCGGTGGACCTGGGCATGGACCGCTTCCGGGAGGTAATGTCGCACTGAGAAGGAGGGTAGGGTGTGCAGCGAAGTGCGGGAGAGCGGAACTCTGCGTTTGTGCTTGCAAAGATGCTTCGGGAATGAACCTGGTTGTGTTGGCGACAGGGCCGCTTGGAAACAGAGCCATGTCCACGGAAGGCTGCAAGGTATGCGGAAGGACAGAAGGGCTGTATTATACATCTGCGTTAGATAGCTGTGCGCTCGCAATCAAGATTGAGTGCCAAATTCTCTCTTGTATCGCCTTGACCCTGTGACCTGAGTAGTAAAAGGATCGAGTATTGCGGTTGACTTGTCTTGCCCTGGTCCCGCCTTGCGGAGGGAGGAACGACGGCCAGAAAATTGCCGGCCCAAGCTCAACGTCAACTTTACCACAGAAGCGTTTACGGTCTGCGTCACGCCAACAGCAACATGTCCAGGCCCAAAAACTGGCCAGATTCCTTCCCATACCTAAAGGCCCCGCTCCACGATAAGCACCTGACGCCCGAGCAGCTCCAGGCCCTCCGGACGCAGCCAGCGTCGGCGGCCGTCATCGCGGCGGCGTCGACGCTCACGCCGTCGCCCAACGTCAAGATCCAGGCCATCCGCGACGCGTCGCACCCGGCGCACGGGCAGTACGGGCTCTTCGCGGCGCAGAACCTGGCGCCGGGGGCCTTCATCCTGGCGTACCTGGGGCGGGTGCACGGGGGCGCCTCGTCGGCGGCGGACAGCGACTACGACCTGTGGCTGGACCGCGAGGCGGACCTGGCCGTCGACGCGGCGCGCGAGGGCAACGAGGGCCGCTTCGTCAACGACTACCGCGGCGTGCGGGAGCGCGCCAACGCCGTCTTCGGCACGGGCTGGTGCGAGCGCTGGGGCGAGGTGTGCGTCGGCGTCTGGGTTGTCGGCGGCAAGCATGCCGGCAAGGGCATCCGCAAGGGCGAGGAGATTGTCGTGAGCTACGGGAAGGGCTTCTGGGGGGAGCGAAGGGCCGAAGAAGGGGGATGCTCGTGACGCCGACAGACAGCACGTCCAAGGTCCGGCTCGGCCATGTCGTGTCCTGCCTCTGCGACGGCTCTCCCTCGCCACGACAGCCTTGGCTTCCGAGTCTTCACTAAGCTATATATATATACCCACGTTTCCATGTCTACTCATATCTCCAGGTCTACTCCCATGTCCAGGTCTACTCCCATGTCCAGGTCTACTCGCATTTCTAGGTCTGCTCTCGTCCTCAGGTCTGCTCTCGTCCTCAGGTCTGCTCGCGTCCTCAGGTCTGCTCGCGTCCTCAGGTCTGCTCGCGTCCTCAGGTCTGCTCGCGTCCTCAGGTCTGCTCGCGTCACCAAGTCTACTCCCATTTCTAGCAATCATTCGTCCAAAAGGCGCATCCAAGAACAAAGGCGTAGCGCATTTGACAATATCCCTAGCCAAGGAGAGGCACTATCCTGAAAGTTGAAGGCGAAAGCATACATGCTGGGGATCTGACATAAGGGTTTCCGCAAAGCAATTATGTTCGAGTTCAACTCTTAAAGCACTTAGTCTGAGGTATTGAGTAATAGTAATATAAGGTGCTCAAGTACTCCTATGTCCCCGTGTTGAAAGTAATACAATTACACGTAGTTGAAACCTGACGCAATTGCTGCCAACAGCCTTCCTGGTATCAAGCATCTAAGCTACTGGCCGGCCCCTTACTCGTACACATCCTTGGGTTTTAAAAAATAAGAAGCAAACATATCTGAGCTTTAGCAAAGGTATATCATCCAGACACCGTACCCCTTTCGCTGGAAAAAGACCTGCAGGCTGGCTACATTTCCCGGCCTCCCGCATTAGAATTCATCTACTCGTCCTCCCCTTCAGCGTCCACGTCTAGGTCCGCTTGCAAGTCCACTTCCACGTCCTCGTCCAATTTCTCTACCGTCGCCCTGCCGCCATGATTGTCCGTGTTGCCGTTCGTCATCTTGCCATTGGTGAAAGCCTTGGCTACGGCGACTTGCACCTCGTCCATGGTGGGTTTATCGGTGCCAAGAGGCTCGGCGTTGGGGAGTCGGCCCTTGGCTTCCGCTTGTAGACGAGCTTGCTTCTCTTTCCAACCCGGAGGGAGACCAGGTCCACTATCGGCATTGCCATAGTCAGACTTCTTGGTTCCCTTGGGCCATCGCCCTGGCCCACGGCCAGTCCCTCCCGTCTTCCGCCGCGACGTACTACTCCGAGGACGGCTCGCAGCAGGGCGTCGGCTGCTGCTGCTGCCCGAAGATCGCTTCGGCCGCGGTCGCGGGGCGCTGCTGACGGTTCGAGGGACGGCGGGGCGGCTCACACTCGGCCTAGCTCGGTCTGTACGGCGACTGCCGCTGACATGGGGGAAGACCTCGAAACGTGTCGGCGGTATGTCCTTGTACGGCGCGGCCCAACTGTTGGAGTCCGCATCTGCATCTTCCATGACTTGGTCGTCTGGGTCTGCATTTTCCTTGCCTTCGGATGCGACTTTCTCGATGGACTTGACAGGCTCTGGGCCAGCTGCGTTCTCCGTGTCGCTAACGACGGCGGATTCCTGCTGCGACGTGTCCTTGCTGTCGCTGTTGACCAACGATTGTGACTCGGTGCCGACGATATCGACGCCCTCCTGGATCTTGGCCTCGTCATCCTCGCGCGGCGCGATGGTGCTGATGGGAGGACCAAGCTCGAAGTTAACGGCGTTGCTCCGACCCATGACGTATGGCGTCCAAGCGAGTGCCTCTGGCTTCAAGCTGACGTAGCCTTTCAATTCCCACTTTGCAACATACTGTCGGCAGTAGTCCAGGTCCATGCGAAACGCATACAAATGCGTCTGCGGATCTCGTACCAAGGCCCGAAGCCCTTCCAGAGCGGAGACGACGTCATCAGCAGTCATGCCTGTATCATCAGAGATTTGCTTGACGCTGAGCCCCTCTCGCTGCGGCTTGCCTTCTTCCGCGATACTCAAGAAGTATCGGCAAAGCTGCAAGCGCCAATAATTGCGGTAGGAGACAAGGCCCATGTCCGACAGCGGCTTCTCGGGCGAGCCAGTCTTCTCCTCGACCTTTGTGAGAAGGTAGGAGAAATCAATGAGCAGATTGCCGTAGCCCTTTCTCTGGTGTATGGGCAGCGTCAAGATGCATGACACGTTGTTCTGGCTGCTCGCTCGTTTCTCCTTGGAGAAGTAGCCGACGAAGTGATAACCACAGTCATCGTACTCGCATAGGATGTAGAACAAGAATGGTTCCACATCGTAGTAGAGTGTCTTTGAGCCAAGGAAGAGCTTTGCCAGGAGGCACAGGTTCTGGCAGTAGACCGGGTGCTTCCGGCCGTCAACCTCGAAGATGGAGACGGACCCGTGGCGGTAAATCTCGTCTCCCGGTGGATGCTTGGTAGCACATTTGAGCTTGTGTCGCCATGCGACGTAGTCGGAGTTCATGTACTTCAAGCAGAACTCGCAGATGTAGAGGACGCGATTTCGACTGTACTCGGCCGGGTAAGGAGCCGCGTACCACGTGTCGATCTCCCAACCCCCAAACTCGATGCACTCGATCTGGCTTGCGTTCTCGTTTGCCTTCTTATGTCTCCGAATTGGCGCTTCCGCTTCCGCTTGTATGGCCAGAACGCGAGCTCGCCACTCATCCTCGGCCTTCTGCTTGGCATGATCAAATCTCTTGCGATCATCGGGCGTCGGCAGTGTCTTTGATGTGTCTGCTTCTGCTTCGGTTAATATGCCGCCATAAGGCTTTCCCTTCGCATCGTCGGTCTCTTTGTCGAAGAAAGAGTAAAAAGGCTGGGAGTACAAGTCCGAGGTGAACGGTGTTGGGAGGGGAGCGGCAGGGGTCGGAGCCATGCTTGGCCGAGCAGCTGTTTGGCGCGACGCCGGGGCTGGCCTGGGGGTAGCAGGTACAGCCGCACCGGCAGCTGCGCCGCCGCCGCTCCCACCACCACGCTTCCTATCGCGCTTTCTCCGGGAAAGGATTTCCTTGAGGTTGCCCGGTCGCACTTCAATTTTGAGAATCAGGGACGTGCGGGATCGCTTTTCAACGGTGACGGGGGGTGGCGGCTGAGCTTTGAGCCGCAGTGCTCTGGATGCCCTGCTGGCGCCAGCAGATTGGTCTGCAACTCCATCTTGAGAGGCCAAGTCGCTTGATAAGTTCCGACGCCGTTTTCGAAGGGATCCGACAACTTCGTCCGGTTCCGCGGACGAAGTCTTTCTCTTTCGCGACGGTCGAGGCCCGTTTGGGATGTTATCTTCGACAACGCCCGCGTTAGATAGAGATCGATCTCCTGGAGAGTTGCTGTCGCGCAATTGCTTCGCCGCATCTGAGTGTTGGGGTGAGGACAGCGCGCGTCCATCGACAGCGTCGTCGTCTTTGATGCTGACATCGTCGTTGTCTCCGTCAGAGTCTCCGGCGAGACAATCCGGGCATCTCCACTTTTGGGAAGCTGGAAGCGGTCAGTTCTAGACTTGAATGAGGCCATCATTACAGGCCCACTTACTATTCGACCCTCGCATGGCTGCCGCGTCGCGAGCGCATTGTTGATGGGCTGCTATCATTAGCCAGTCGCTCTGCAGTATCAGACCTGGGCCACGCACCATTTTCGCCGCAGCCAGTGCAGGCAAGAAACGCCTCGAAGTCCTCGCTGGGGTCGTTATCCTCGTCTTGCTTGCAGAACATGCAGGTGCTCGACGGGGCTGCGTCCTCGTCCTCGTCCTCGTCCTCCTCGTCGGCCCCATCACCGTCTTCCCAGGCCGCCCCGTCCTCATCAGACTCCTCGTCAGGGGCGCTTGGTAAGTCTGAGACGTCGCTCTCCAAGTCTTCGTCGTCTGACTCGCCAGGTCTGATCTTAACAGCCCCTACCCCTTCATCGTTCTCGTCTTCATCCCGTTCTGCGTCTTCGTCGTTCTCGTCCTCGTCGTCCTCATCGTCTTCATCGTCCTCGTCGTCATCATTGCCGCGAGCAACGGCCCCAACAATGATTTGTTGGGCAAGGAGATCGTTGTCTTCCTCGCCAGAGGCATCCTCGTCGACCTCTTCGCCAGAAGCGTCTCGATCACTCAGGTCCTCATCATTGTCACTGCTCTCATCCTGAGAGACGCCATCCTCACCATCTTGTGCAAGGCCTATAGCTCCTCCTCTGAGCTTTCCACTCGTAGCTCTGGAGAGGCCGTCTGCAACACTGTCGGCCGTGTCGTACTCCGCGTCATCCGACAGCAAAACACTCTGTTGCAGCTCCTCTTCCATAGCCTGCGCGCTCGTCATTGTTATCCCTGCTTCTGAGAACAGTTACAGCGACGTTCGACTCGAAACAGAGCATATCGGACATAAAGGAGTGTTGCGACGAGTCGTTTCAGTGCTTGCTAAGCTCGAAGCATTGCGGCGCTACCAACGCGGTTGACGAGCCACGAGCCTAGACCACTTTACCTACTGGGTTGTTAGCAGCAAGCAAGCCAAGAGGGGAGGAGGAATACGGACCTCGCGCTCGTACCAACGCGCTGCAAAATGCCCTGCAGTTGGTTGTGATGACGCTGGACGGCATGGGACAATCAGTCGCGTTTCCGTCACTTCTTGCCAAGAAGTCGCGGAGCTAGTCGCTACAGTGCGGGCGCACACCCCTGGCGCATCTACCCCGTGCCCACCGGCAGGCTTAACAGTGTTAAAAGGCCGCCACACTAACTGTGTCGCCGCGCCAGGGATATAAGACATTAACGCCTCAGGCATCAAACCCGCGGCCTGCGCAGTGCCGACGGAGAAGCGTGACCATCCACCAGCTCAAGGTGCTGGCTCCGATACAACGTCGAACGACCGCACAACGACATTTGACGGAGGCTCAGCACAAGCGGGCCTCAATTGACGAGCTCCAACCCCGACACATATCCCGTTTGTCAAAGCCCCCAGAGGCGGCACTACGCAGCCATGCCGGTCCCATTCGAGGCTTTGCTGCCCTATGCCATCATGATTGGTGTACGTTGAGGAGAACACGGCCTCGCACATGCAAAGGGCACTGGCTCATTTCTTTTCTAGATGTTTGGCGTCACTGGAACCGGTCTTGCCGCCCTCAAGACGTGGCGGAACGAGGGCAAGCGTCCGCGATACTCTCTGGATCAGTGGGACAAGGTTTGTTGCTTAATTCCTACCTTTCAGACATAGTTGACTGACGACTTTGACAGCAAAGTAAGACCTTTCTTTGGCATTTCCGGCGCGTACGAGCGAGAGCGACCAGTAGCTGACAGATATTACCCAAGTGATGGAGCGCGACCGAAGGCTCACTGGAACACTACGAGGGCAGACGGATGGGCCAGAGGCGCCCCCGGGATTTGAGCTGAGCAATGCGTGGAAGGTAAGATACCCAACGCGGCAGTTGTTCCGCTTGATGATATCAGTCCGCTCATGTCTTCCGCAGCTGGAGAAACGATTCACATAAAAAGTCCTCTCGATTGGGATGATAGAACAACCGACCCTCGGAGCCGGTATCAACTTGTACATACGAGGCCAGTGCACTGGTGACCGTTTCCGGCGACAGGCGAAGGAGAAAGAATAATACGGATTCTTTGTTATACAGAGGGGCACAGTGCCTCCGATGCATCCTGCACTCCGCAGATGGCAAAGCCATGGGGCCGAAAGGTGGATCGTATTATATCGCAATATCTGCCCTATTCTTGTTCAAGTTCTCCAGGAGCGTGCACGCCTGGCACATATCCTGGCTCGACATGTAGCCGCATTTGACACACCGCCCGAGAGTTTGCAGCGGCTTGGAGGACTGCTCCTTTGGCCGACGAGGACGTATGGGGAGCTTCACAGATCCATCCCCGGTCGAAGCCGCATTGGCGACGATTTCCGTCTCAAGGCCCTCGTGTTTGGAGTGGCTCTTCAGGCCGGCCTCCATCTGTGCCAACTCCATCCCCGAGGAGCGGCCATTTGCCGACCCGCAGCCTCCCACTCCTTCACCTTCGTCGCAGCCGCAAGCGCCTTGCCCTTTGTCCGGCGTGAGTCTTGCCATGTCTTCCCCGCTTCTGACAATGTCCAAGATTGCGCTTGCTCGAACCTTCTCTAAACTCTTGATGAGACTGCGCGCCGTACCCCGAAATGCCTCCGGACTGTATATGCATTCGGTGCTGAAATAGTCCAGTTTCTTGTGATACGCGTAGAGGACGATTTCCTTCTCATACGCATACTTCAAAGGCTTGCTCCTCTTGACCTCGCTCGCTGAGCTTCCCGTGACTATGCTGGTGCTCCGCGATAGCCGGGGCACATCCCCTCGGAGGAGATTCATTAGCACTGTTTCTGCCACGTCGTCGGCGTTGTGGCCTGTGACGACATGCTTGATACCGAGCATCTTGGCACCCCTGTCCAGCGCCTGTCGGCGGAAGACGCCGCAATACGTGCAGTTGCCTTTCTTCCCGATGGTCTCCACGACTTGGTCCATGGTCCATCCGTAAAGCTGGTCGTAGCCGACTATTTGCAACGGCATCTCATACTGGGTCGCGTTTCGCTTCACAGTCTCGAGTGAGTCATCACGGTATCCCTTGATGCCCTCGTCGACGCTTAGTAGCACCAAATCCAAGCCATAGCTGTACCGCTCATTCAGAGTTTTGAGAACTGAGGCCAAGACTGTGGAGTCTTTACCTCCTGATGCGCCAATTGCCACTCTTTCACCTGGCTGGAACAGCTGGGAGGAGACAATGGTGTGATGAACTTCCTCTTCGAAAATCGTGAGAAAACACTCCCGGCATACTTTGTGGTGGTTTTTTGGTCTTTTGACCACAGCCTTGTTGTTATGACACCGCATACATGGTGTTGGCGGCATGTTGAGTGCTTGCCTCCTCGAGGTGGTGTAATTGCACCCTGGCCGCGGTTCCAATATAATGCGGCGGGATGCCTGGATGAAAGCAGGTCGCTTGTCGCAAGTATTTGGCTACTCTTCAGCCATGAACGCCGCGAGAGGATACTTTCCTGTGATGCAAAGGGCCTTTGATAGCAAGGTCAACGAACAGAGCCTTGCACTACTCTGTACGTCCACCAAAGTCGAGTGCCGCACTGCACCTCCGACTCGAGACCCACCCAAGAGAGCAAAACTGCGTATCACGTGATGACTTCGCTGTCCAGCCACAGCGTGCGCCACGTGTGGGGCCAAAGCGCAGCTGTGGCTCGCGAAGCCCTAATTTTTCCACCCACGACGAGAAATCAGCTTTTCTTTCGTTCTCTTTGTAACCCCATCACCTCCGGCATCAAGGACTCTGCTCTTCAATACCGAGCACCGCCGCCCAACGACACAAGATGGTAAGTTACTAGTCATCACGACTCTAATGGCCACAGCTCGTGAGTCAGTTGCGTGAAAACGCAATTTGATCCGCAGCGTCGCTTGCGACCTGTTGGAAATTCCGCCTGCGTCCCTCGTGGACCGGGTGAAGACTTGGCTGGAGACACGACGTGCGCTGAAATGCCACGTCGTGCGCTCACTAGAGTTCAGAGAAGACTTTTTGGCTCGAGCAACTCGCTGATGTCTTCTTTTCTCAATGACAGCCTCCCAAGACCGGCAAGAAGGTGGCCCCGGCCCCTTTCCCTCAGGGAAAGGCTGGCTCCAAGAAGGCCCCCAAGGTGTGTACTCATTCCCTCAACGACCCGGCACCGGCTTTCAAGCTAACGACGCGTGCGCAGAACCCTCTCATTGAGAAGCGCCCCCGAAACTACGGCATTGGCCAGGACATCCAGCCCAAGCGCAACATGTCCCGCATGGTCAAGTGGCCCGAGTACGTCCGTCTTCAGCGCCAGAAGAAGATCTTGCAGATGCGCCTCAAGGTCCCCCCTGCTCTGTCGCAGTTCCAGCACGTCCTCGACCGCAACACCGCCGCCCAGGCTTTCAAGCTCCTCAACAAGTACCGCCCTGAGACCAAGGTCGAGAAGAAGGAGCGTCTCCTGAAGGAGGCCACCGCCGTCAAGGAGGGCAAGAAGAAGGAGGACGTCAGCAAGAAGCCTTACACCGTCAAGTACGGCCTGAACCACGTTGTCGGCCTGATCGAGAACAAGAAGGCTTCCCTGGTCCTCATCCCCAACGATGTCGACCCCATCGAGCTGGTCGTCTTCCTGCCTTCGCTGTGCAAGAAGATGGGTGTCCCTTACGCCATCGTCAAGGGCAAGGCCCGCCTGGGTACTGTCGTTCACAAGAAGGTCAGTGCTCTCAATGAAGTTGGGTTGATGCGATCTGGACGCTAACCATTTTGTAGACAGCCGCTGTTCTGGCTCTGACCGAGGTCCGATCCGAGGACAAGAACGAGCTGTCCAAGTTGGTTTCCGCCGTCAAGGATGGCTTCATGGAGAAGCACGACCAGGCCCGGAGACAGTGGGGCGGTGGCATCATGGGCGCCAAGGCCCAGATGCGCATCCTGAAGAAGCAGAAGGCTCTGGAGGCTGCCACCAAGATTTGAACTGTCTAATATCCATGATGCATTGGGGTTTCGGGTTCCAAGGTGTTGCCGGTTTCAGGACATGGAAAAATGAATGAAATTTTTAGCGACAACCTCTGTATGCCGCTTCCATGCACGTTGACCGTACCCCACGATTAAATGGCTATGCTCTATCTAAGTGTTGATGGGCCGCTTGGTGTGACTGCGATGTAAAGGCATTGAGGACAGCCTCGAACCAACGTGAACCGCTTGTCGGGCGTAGACGTCATCCAGCTTCCAGAAACAGCGGCTGCAATGGAGAGGAGAGGAGGCAGAATATTGTCACCAATTGGACGAACTACCAAGGAACAGGACAATTTCGAATCTGCGGGGCCGTTTCAAGCCAAAATCGTCTCTGCAAAATCTGTATCCGGATATTCACCAAGTCCAGATTGTGACAGCTTTTCGCGAGAGGAAAGATGCTGCAATCCACAGCGCTCAGTTCCCCGAGAAGACAAAAGAACATGATACACCCTTTGTCCTCACATGCGGCTTCCATGCCTGGGTCCATGGAGCATTTCTTGCGCGCAATCTGCAAGCGTTTTCGTGTCAAGTAACGTGTATCATGGAGCGAGCAGGTTCGCTCGCCAGCGGGAGGACATGATTGGACAGACGCGAGCGGACGAGCCTGGGAGACTCATTCAGCGGGCCGTACTTGAAAGTTCCCGTCTGATATAAAGTGAGAGAAAGTGGCCCAGGCACATCGACACTCATCTTTGCGGGGAAGCTAGTTCAAAGAAATCACATGTCGACGGGAAGTCATATGCCACATTCAACAATACGCAAGGTTCACAGCAGGTGGAGCGTTTGCCGGCGACAGCTTGCTGGACATGAAGCTCGCACGCCCGGGGGCATGTCCATGCGAACGAGGAATGGAAGGGTTTGCGGCGGCACTGAAGGGCTCGGCAAGAGCCCACCTGTCCATGACGCAGAACCTGCGGCATGTATTCCGTTATACATACGTAACAAGCTTGCGCCGTCACATGTTAGCGGGCAGCGATGGCGCAAACAAAAAGATGGAAACGGCATCGATAGCCCTCTAAGCGGGCAAAGGCGCAAAGAATGAGCGCATCGTCACATCACGGGGCCGCCCAGAACGAGCAAGAAATGGACCAAGCAGCAACCTAAAAGATGCCATTGCCGAATACCCTGGGGCGATGGCGGGTGCAGTCTCTTCTGCCAGGGATGATCATAATTTCCGATCAAAGCTCGACTCGGGCCCACATTGGATGGGGACAGACAGCGCTTCGGGTCTGTCTGGCCTGGGCGTGTGAGTTGCCGTTCTAGGTAGGTATCAATCTGATCAGTTCTACGGTAGTAGTGCCTGGTCACAGGCAAAAGGCTGCACTTGGAACCCAGCCAGGCTTGAATCCCCGCGAAGATGGCATTTTTCAGGCCCAGGCATGTATGTGAGTGCTTGTGCTGAGACCGCCACCACTCATACGCAATAATAGTTGGGGAGATTTACCCTCATTTCTGTCTTCTCTGCCTGCTGCCACCTCTTGTTGTGGTTTCAGCCCTCGTCCATTATCGGATCATGTCGGCGCTTTCAGACAGGCCGTCCATGCTGTCGTTGAGAGACACATCCTCGTCGTCACCTGTTGGGATGCCGGTTCCACCAATCCCCCACCGCGGTGTGGCTCTCACCATCGTGGCCCTGTCAAGCCGCCATCGCCTTGGACGCCAAGTGCAGACTGTGGCGGATGCGCCAACAACGCCATCGTCGACGTGCTTTGAGCCTTTACTCTTCGCGTCATGCCCATGCTCCAAGAGGAAGCGCGGCAAAGGGCCTCCGGCACCGGACCCACCGGAACCGTGCACTTGTCGTCGACGGCGGCACCATACGAAGTGCTCGTACGTAGTCGGATGGGGACCCCGATCAGCGCCTACGCGGTGGCGCTAGACCACGACGAGAGCGCCGTCATGGAGAGGGCCCGCCAATTGAGTTTCCTTGGGGTCGTTACGGGGTGCCTGTCCCGACGCCACGGGCTGGCCTCGGATTGGCCCCGACAGCCAGCTGCTCAGAAGCTACCGAATGAGGCTTCAGAGCCACGGTGATAGCGACAGGTTGGTAGACGACATTCCGCGAAGGGGGCGTCTTGCCTCGTCTTCCCTGTCCGTCTCCTCGAAAGAGTCGGCGATGGGATCGCTGCCTGTTGCCTGCTCCAAAGCCACTCTGCGTGCTCTCCGCCGATGCCCGGATCGGCGCGTCTGTGCGAACTCGGGTACTCGGTAGCTTCGCCCCGACGGCCTGCCAGCTTGACAGCTGACCCCACCTTCTCGACAGCAGCACAGACGGTCGTCGGGACAGTTCAATACTTCATCGGTCTGCTTGAGAGGTTGTTCGGGGCGAGTCGATCTCGCTCAGCTTTGATTCATTATTGCATCCGTCGCCAAGTGCTTTTAGTCGCCGCTCCTTCTAAAAAAATATCCAACAGCAAGCTCCAGTGTAAACAAAGTGACCACCCCTAACATGGCGCTGAATTCCAAATATTATACATGGCATAGGTCTTACAAGGCTTCTTGCGAAAAGTCGTCGTCTCTCCATCACCAGTACACCAGCCTGTCCTCGGTCGCATAGTTCGTCAGACGTTTGAGTCCGAGTCGTGACCAAGCCGGCTCTCCTTGGCCGCGCTGGTCTTGTCCTCGTCCACCTGAACAGTGTACGTGACGGACTTCAGGATTGCGTTGTTCTGCAGGATGTTCTCTTGGCTGCCAGACTTGTTGGTCGACGCGAAAGCACTCTTGTCTTGGCTGACTTCGCTGAGCTGATAATGATCTCCGCTCTTCATGCCGCGCATGCGGCTCATACCTTGCGCCGAGCCGTACGCGTTTCCGTAGTACTTGCTGCGGTAGTCTCTGGCCTTTTTCATGCACACCGGGGCGAGGAAGGGAAGAGACGATACCATGTTCTGTGCAACAGTATGGTTAGCGGGAATCAGATAACCCATCAAGGTGTACTTACGCCGACGTTGAATTCGATGGTGCCCCAAAGTACCAGCATGGTGGAATTGCCGTCGCCGTACTGGATGCGATCAATCTGCATATACCGCAGAATCGAGCAGAGAGTGGTGAATAGGCCGAGCATGAAGATGCCGATGAGACCAAGCTTCTTCTCCAGACGAACATTGAGCTTCAGCAGGACAGGAATCGGCAGCAGCGCAACGACGACATCGGAGACGATTGTGACGACGGCGTAGCCGGTGAATGATGGGCCCGGTGGCAGGCAGCTGCCGGCCATGAGCGGATTCCAGGACTTCTGGACAGGCGTGCAAGCGAAAATGAGTGACAAGGCACACCCCAGATGAGCGAGGAAGACGAGAACGATGGTAGCCCAGACAACGGTGCGATACATCTTCTGATCCGTGCCCTTGAGCAGGCGCAGATAGCTGATCAGCAGGGCAATCTTGAAGAAGCTGATTCCAAGCTGGTAGATGGGGCGGCCGGCATAGTTGACTCGCGTGTAAGGGATGAGATTGTCAGCTGGCCGCAACTTAATCGGCAGCCCCAAACCGTACTTGGTTTCTGTCATCGGGTCGTCAGCATGGAGATGATCTTTTGCGCAAAGCAGTCTGCAGGGGCTAGACTTACGGACAATGCAAAGGATAGAGTATATGAGGGCAAAAACCATGGATATGGCTGCCATCCAGTCATCGCTGGCAAGACCGCGGGCCCTGGCGCGTATGCAAAGCCGGCATACAACGACGCCAATGGACAGAACGGAGAGAACGCAACAAATGGCGACGATTGTCGGATACTGCGACGCTTCATTGACCTCGGGGGTCGCGTTGACGACCCAACCCATCTTGTCTGTGATGTCGTCGAAAACCGTGATATCTTGTCGATGCGAGAGAACGGAAGCAGGCGTCGGCTCGAGCCTGGAGGTGGGGGTAGCGGTCGATGAAAAGAATGGCGTTGTTCTTTATCTCTCTACCTCTATCTTTGTCTCTGTTGGATGCGCATACATACGCTTGGACGCACCAAGGCAGTAGGAGGAAAAAGAAAACAAGACAGGTGAGGCTGGAACGAGACCGCGTGCGGGGAGAAAGAGGGAGCGGAAAGGCCCTTTCCAACGACGAGACAGATGGACAAATTGGGAAAGAAAAAGATTGAGATCAAGCCCCAGGAACCCTACAGGGGGGGCACAAGTACAAAGTGGACAAGCTGAGAACGGCGAGCATGTGGAGGGTGGTGGAGGAGGGTGGAGGAGGCCCAGGAGGGTGACGTTGGACCTGGAGCTTCCTACCTCCGTCACCCGTCGACACGGGTGATGGAAGAGTCGGCTCGGCCAGATGTGATCTGCGCGCATTTCTCTCATCTACTTTGACGCTCCTACACTGCAGCAATGGCTCGATATGCGCAAGTCTAACCGGTAGGGCCGGCAAGTGGTGCTACTCGAGAGACGGGTGTGATTCCTGGATTCCTTCTTCCGCCGTGCCTGGACAGTTCTAGCCAGACCTAGGCGGCCTGGTTAAAAAGGAATATTCTGTCCTGGGCTCATAATCTGGACAAAAAGCCGGCTTGGCTGGGCAAGAAGGGAGGAGGAGGAGGGCGGTTCGACTGTTTCCGAGACAGCCTGCACAATTAGCTGGGGTCGTCATGCCAGTGCCGGCTTGATTTAGGCACATGCGTCCTTTTGGCAGTCTGCCTGCCGGCGCATGCTTGCTTGACGAGCGACCATACGAGTACGAGCATGTGCGTCCTTGTGGCTGCCGTCCGTGAAGGCCAATTGGGCCTAGCAGCGCCATGCAAACTGCTGATGCCGTCAAAGGCAGGGCATCCATACTGGATCTGCTAGGGTCTCCCGGCTGCACATCGTTGCCCCACGTAGGAGAGCTATCGACGTCGCCAGCCTTATTAGCGTCGGGTCCTGCAAGGGTCCTCGAAAGATTTTGGGACTGAAAGCGGCAGCGCAAGGGTTCCGCGCTGGGGCAAGGACAGCGAACGCGGCTGGCATGGCTTGCAGCGTGGGTCAGAGGCTTTAGCGAGCGACATCGCTGAGCGACAGCCGTCCGGCACTACCTGGGATTGTGAGTTGATAACCCACTTTGATCGGTCGGCGGCAGCGTTAGGGTTCATTCCTAGGCCCCAGTCCCGGCAGTCAGCTTCCCTGTGCGGCTGATTTACCTTGACAGCCAAACAGCCTACTTCGTACGAGTAATACTGGCGGTGCCGCGTACCGTAATTTTCTGGCCGTATGAGGCCCAGTTGCGGTGGTTTGTCGTTTGTATTTGAGCCGGGTGTCGCTCTGCCACGATCCAGCATTTCTCGACAGCCGGAGTGTGCAGAGTCAGACACGGCAACCTCGACGTGTCCGGATTGAGTCTTCGGCAGTGGGCGGTTGCATGGAGCCGTGAACGACCGCAGTACTCGTAGGTATTGCGGAGCTCGGACACCCAACGGCCAGATCGGTGTAGCCCCAAGGTTGAGTTTCGCTCCTGCGCGCGGGGACCAACGGCAGCTGTGGAAGGGCTCGGGCCTCGAAGGTCACGGCAGAGACAACAGCGAGCCATCGGCCTATTACCAAGCGCCTGGATTTGGGGTTTTTCTGATGGATGGTTGATTTCGGTGGATGGGAAAATGGGGCAATGGGTGCCTGGCACCTGGATGCCTGGCATCTGAGACCTGCGCCATGCACCGCACATTCCCCGCACCAGCCTACCCTACGGCAGCATGGCAGCCAAGCATCGAAGCTTGAGTTGGGCAGCACACATCCCACCGGCACATCATCACCACTTGTCTCGGAGCAGCTCGCCGAGAACCTTGATTGCAGCTGCATCTCATTGCTGACATGCCTACAGAGTACTCCGTACGGGCAGAGCTTTGCAGCTGAACTATCAGCAGGGAGCGGTACCCCTCTTGGACCGTTCCGAAGAGCCGCGTGCTATTTCCGATCGCGCAGGGCAGAGCAAAAAGCATGCCCAAGATTTTTCCTTGATAAGGGGACCGAGGAACCGTGGGCGTTGAGGCTAGCAAGAAACGCAAGACGCCACACGGGACCTTTTGGACCCTGGAGGCGAAAGGCAAGATCAGGATCTTTTTGGCCGTCGCGCAGTCGAAGCCCTATGCGGCAGCGTTCGGCGAACGAGAAGAGCGAGCCGGAGAGAAGCAAGCACGTCTCGGTACGAAACGGATTATCGATGGAGACTTGGGGAGTACCTCGGGGGTTCGCTTTTGGCACGCATCCTCGCCGTCCAACTACGTTGCTGCCAACTGCCGCACACAGCCCAAGGCATCAGAGGTTCGCAAGTGCTGCCAGGTCAGAATGAAGCTATCCGGCAGCCAAACAACCTGGGGCGTTTTCCTTTGCCCGCCCGGGGCAGGCAAAATCACCGCTACCGTCGTCGCTCTCCGGCTTACGAGAGGGTGCTTGCGAGAGTGGCCCGGGCGCGCTGGTAGTCGCTGGTCCGAGCGGTCCCGACGGGTCGTTGGGCGCGGGACTCGTCGGGAACCGCCTAGAGCGCACGGCAGGGCGCAACGCCACGGCGGCAACGAGGTCCACTGAGGCGCCGAGGCAGTACGGTGGTGTTTGCCTTTCGCCGCTTGGGTTGAGACATGACGGCGATGTCGTAGAGAGACCGCCGTGGAGGGGGGCTGGGACAAGAAAGAGAGCGAGCGTCGTCGTCAACGCACGAGCCAGATGGGTAAGGGATGAATGGGGATGTAGTGCTGGGAGCGGAGTCGGTCTGCAGCTCCCACGCGGCGCTTGTGCCAACGACTGGGGCACCCGCGATTCGATCGGGATTCTCTTGGCCGTTGATCGTTGGTTCTTGGCGGCACGCAACGGCAATGAACCCGGTGGACGGCGCGGAGGCAGTCCACCTGGATGAACGGGTCCGCAGCTGGCTGACGAGATGAAGTGGAGGGAGGGAGATGGGGAGAGGGCTGCATTCCACGGTTTGTCGTCTTGGATGCAGTCATGCCCCCCCCAAGCCACCTCGCCTCTGCGGTGCTACGCAAGTACAGCAGCAGAACACTCAGGCTGCTCTTGGCCGCAGAAAAATTGGTTCGTCGCACGCGGGCACGTCATGGCCATCCATGCCACCGTGGCGTGTACCATGACTGTGCAACGGCGCGCCGCGGCACTCGGGCACCACGGTGCCGAAATCACGGCGCGAGCAGGGCCGTGAGGTCGAGCCACGGCCAACGCACGTTGCGCGCAGCGCATTCCGCTGAGGAGATGGATCGCCGCAGCTAATGCCGCGCTGGCCCTCGGCGCTCCGGTGCCCGTGTGCTGGGCTCGGCCGGTGCGCACACGTGCGCGTGTGGGTGCGTGCATGGCTGTCGCGCATGCCGGCCGATGGCGATGCAACGTGGGTACCGGTCCAGCCGCAAGCACCGGTCGCACACGACCGCCGCCGTCCTCGTCCTGATCGGGCGCACCTTGACGACGTCCAGCGACGTCGTTTCAGCCCGCTGCGCATCGTATCGCCGAGTGCCGGGCACCATCGGATCCAGCCCGACCATCGCCATGTCCACGGGCCCACCCCATTATTTTTGCCCCCTGGGGGCCCCAGTGAACCCCCGTAGCTCCCTCAACAGCGCCCTGCAGGCCAGGCACGCCAGGCACACCCGGCGCCCCAAGCGCGCCGGGACGGGTTAGCACGCGCCGGCTAGTTCCCTCTTGGCACAACGCCGGTAGGCCGACGTGGCCGCGCAAATCGAGCAGAGTTGGTGCTTGCAGGAGACAAGTCAACGCCGTGGGCCCGTGGCCAGACTCGTCTGTCTCTGGAGCAGATGGGAAGGCTAAGACATCGCCCCGGACGCCGGCTTCTTTTTCATGGCAGCTGAGCGAGGCGGCGAGGAGCGAGAATTCCTTTTCAACGCCTCGTCGTCGCTCTCGACCCAGTCGCCCGCCGCGCCCTTGCCGTCCCTTGCTTCATCCGCTCCCTGGCGCCCTTCACGATCCCGCGGGGCTTCAGGATAGGAGCACGCAAATACGCCCCCTTTGCGAACCTTGCCGGGCCCCAGACCGGTCAACTACGCCCTCCAGCGCTCCTTTATCTCTCTCTGGGTTCCGGAGACCTGTGCCTCTCCGGCTCATCGCAGCGGCTCAGTCGCACTTCCATTCCCTCCCTGCTTCTGTCTCGTCCAGAGCCATGACTTCAACCACCGACGAAAAGGCCCGAGATGTCGACGTCCGCCACGCGGCGTCGTCTTCGTCGGCCTCGAGCCATGACGCTTCGTCCATGGGCTTCGTCGACGCCCCCCATGGCAGGGCCAGCGTCGACGCCGCCTGGAAGTTTCTCGACAGCCATCGCGACGCAGAGGGCGTCTCGGCCGTCGACATCAATGCCCTGCGCCGCAAGATCGACTGGCACATCGTGCCCCTGATGTTCTGCTGCTACACCATGCAGTTCCTTGACAAGGTTACCCTCAACGTACGTATCGGCCTGTCCCGCTGCCATGATGGGGCGCAAGCTCGCGCTTGTCTCCTTTGCCGTGTTCCCAGCTGACAATGCACTCATCGTAGTACGCCGCAGTCATGGGCATCAACCAGGACCTCCATCTGCAGCCCAATGAGTTCTCCAACGTAGCCACGTTTCTGTTTGTTGGCCTTCTCTGCTTCGAGGTCCCCAACAGTAAGCCGTCTTCCGAACGGATCATTGCCGCCAACCCCAGCTAACCATGCGACCACAGTCTACTTTCTGCAAAAGATGCCCGCGGCCAAGTGGCTTGGCTTCAATGTGACCTTCTGGGGCGTTGCTACGGCATGCGGTGCTGCGGCCACCAACTACCACACCCTGCTCGTCTCTCGCATCTTCCTGGGCATCTTCGAGGCTACCATTGGCCCCTCGCTGATGCTCATCAGCAGCCAGTGGTACACCAAGTCTGAGCAGGCTCCGCGCTTCTCCTTCTGGTACCTCGGTCTCGGGCTGGGCCAGATCCTCGGCGGCGCCGTGTCATACGGCTTTCAGAATGTCGCTCCGGGCGCTGGCCTTGCCGGTTGGCGTATCATGTTTGTCGTTCTCGGGTGCATGACTGTCGTCTTCGGTCTCTGCACCTTCTTCCTGCTCCCTGACACCCCGATGCAGGCCCGCTGGCTCTCCACTACCGAAAAGGTGGCCTTGCTGAAGCACGTCAGCGTTAACCAGACCGGCATTGAGAGCCGCAAATTCCGTGTTGAACAGGTTTTCGAGGCTCTCATGGACCCCCAAGTCTACCTCCTGATTCTGTCCGTCGTCCTGCTCTCCATCTCGAGCGGTGTCGTCACGACGTACTCTGCCACGCTGATCAAGAACCTCGGCTACCTGCCCAAGGAGGCTGCTCTCATGAACATGCCCTCTGGCGCGGTCAGCATCTTCTTCACATTGCTCGTTGGCTTCGGCATCCGCAAGCAGTCACACCGATGGGCATGGATCCTTGTCTGCATCGTCCCTGCGTAAGTGCCTCGACGGGTGGCCGTGCGACTCCTCAAATTGATCCAAGACGCTGACGCTTTTCCTCAGAATTATCGGAGGCGCTCTGATGTCCTTTTTGAACCCCAAGAACAACCGAGCCGGCGTACTTGCCGGCATCTACCTGGTCAATGCCGTTGTCGCCCCCCTGACCATTTTCTACAATGTACGCACCCAGACTCCCCCGTTGACACGATGTGATCGACAACTAACGGCGCTCGACGCAGTGGACTGTAGCCAACTGCGCTGGCGGCACCAAGCGAGCCTTCGCCGCAGCTCTCGTCAGCGGCTCCTTTTCTCTGGGCAACATCATCGGACCTCAAACCTTCCAGGCCAGGGACGCGCCCGACTACCACCCGGCAAAGCTGGCCGTCATGGGCACGCAGGCTGGCTGCGCCGTCACCACCGTGGCTCTCTTCCTTTACTATGTCTGGGCCAACAAGCGACGCGACGACCGAAGCAGGGAGCAGGAGGAATGCTTCATGAAGCCCGAGGTGTGGGCCAGCATGACGGATAAGGAGAACAAGCATTTCCGCTACACGTACTAAAGACGAATGTATTTGGGTAAAAGGGCGAGTTTTGCGCATACAATGACGCCGTGCCGACGAGCCGTTTGTTCGCTCGGATGAGTTTGGAGAAAAGCGATGTACCACGAAATGTTTGGCTGGATGTTCTTGTATATTTCGGTCGTTTCCCCGGGGACCTTTCACGCCGTCTGGTTGGCTATCCTGACGCATGTATATATTGACAAAGAGCGGGACCGCGTTGGGATAGACAAGGAGTTATCTGGGCGGTTGCCTTCACGACGTACTCGTTTGCAAATGCAGAGCTATCATATCATCATCCAACACGGCGCGCAGTTCTCGTCCTTGGGCATGCCCACAACGACGTCCAGATAACGTGTCAGGCTTGCGAGCGTCTTGCATCATCGCACGTGTCTGTCACATCTGGGTGCCGGCATGGCGCATATGTACGTTGCATCGCGTGGCATCGTCTTCCTTCCTGTTTTGGCGGTGAGAATGCGCGTGGTTGGTCCGGCGGCGACGACCTCGGAAGAGCGCGATACATAAGCCCAATCAACAGCACGAGCAGGGCCAGAAGGCACCTGCGAATAACATGGTGCGTCAAACCCCCCCTTGGATGTGATCTGCGTCGTGTGTTACTCGATTTTCTGCGCGCGACGCTTTGTGCATATACGCGGTGATGGCCCCCAATTCAAACTTCCCGCTAGGGGATTTATGTCTCTGTTGCGCATGCTACCGGAAAACACTGAAGGGGACGTGCAAAACTGTCACATCCATTGATGTCAGTGCGGGTCGCGAGACGTGTGAGAACGAAGATGCAGTGGGTAGCTACTCGACGTGGCTCATGCGGCGATCAGGATGACATCCGGCTCCACCTCAATCATCGCTGTTCCAAGCTTCTCAGCATCCCTGCAGCCCCGGGGAGAGGGTTTTATCAACTTGGCACCGTGTTTCAATCCGTGAACTATAGGAATCGATCATACAGAAGCGGTTGTGCAGTTGTGGGACGTTGATAGTCTTGGTGTATAGTGCCTACTTCAATGGAGCAAATTGTCTCGGAGCGACTGCCAACAACACACAAGTTCATTGATAGGGCTGTATGCTGCAATAAATTGGCGGGTGCTCAAGACCCGAGCAATCACAAGTCCAGACCGTCGACGACGTATTGCAAAGCCGTGACCACGTCGACCTACGAGTACTCGTATAGAGGGGAAACTCGTGACGCAACTTGGATGTTGTGTCGAATCTACCCTACATACAGTTCACGCGGCTATTCACACAGCCAAGTGTCCTCTTTGCCATTCATCAACAGCCTCAGCTGTCATACCATGCACAAGGGGCAAGGGTATGACTGGACACGTCACTTTTGGAAAGTCAAGAGACACTTGCTACTGCGATAAAAGACTTTGGCATTTGTCATGTGCCTAGATTTCTCAATCTTTTCCTTCCCATCCTTCCTTTCTCCATGCCTTCCTCCGCTTCATGCTGCCCGAATTGCCCAGGCCTCCTCCTCCCCTTTCTTTATCCATGCATGCATATTGACGCGACAGGCTCCACTACCAAAAGGTGCCTCTCGACGATGGCTCGTTTTGATCCGAGTGCGCAACATTAAAAAAATAATCATTTCAAGACGCCAGACCGAGGTTGTAAGAGAGAGAGAAAACTAAAGAAACGGTGGTATCCAAGTCCAGTTCCGGATTACACAAGCCGCGGGTGATGGTGCGTACTTCTCCAAGTCGTGATGAAGTGTCTAGTGGTGTCCATCAACAGAGAGAGGGAGATGGAGATGTCGGAGAGAGACGACGCCAGTGCCTTAGACGACGGGGCCGGCCTTGACGACGTCCTCGGTGGCCTCGCTCTCGTACTTGGTGAAGTTCTCGCGGAAGAGCTTGCCCAGCTTGACGACCTCGGTCTGGAAGCTCTCGGTGCCGGCGGTCCAGGCCTTCTTGGGGTTGAGCAGCTCGTCGGGGACGTTGGGGCAGGTGGTGGGGACCTGCAGGTTGAAGACGTCGTACGTCTCGTACTGGACCTTGGCCAGCTCGCCACTGTGGATGGCGTCGAGGATGGCGCGCGTGTACTTGAGGGGGCAGCGCTTGCCGCCCTGGGCGAAGCCGGCGCCGACCCAGCCCGTGTTGAGCAGCCAGGCGTTGGCCTTGTGGTGCTCGATCTTGTCGGCGAGCATCTTGGCGTACTTCATGGGGTGCAGGGCCAGGAAGGGCTGGGCGAAGCACGACGAGAAGGTGGCCTGGGGCTCGGTGACGCCGTCCTCGGTGCCGGCCATCTTGGAGGTGTAGCCCGAGATGAAGTGGAACATGGTCTGGGGGCCGTCGAGCTTGGAGATGGGGGGCAGGACGCCGCGGGCGTCGCAGGTGAGGAGGATGATGTTGGAGGGGGAGTTCTCGGACAGGCAGGGGATCTTGGCGTTGCTGATGTACTCGATGGGGTAGGCGCTGCGTGGCATCAGGTCAGTCGACGTTGTCACAATCAAGTATGATGGGGAAGGGGTATCCTATCAACGTACCATCGCGTGTTCTCGGTCAGGGTGGCATCGTCGTAGTCGACCTCGCGCGTCTCCTGGTCGAAGACGACGTTCTCGAGGACGGAGCCGTAGCGGATGGCGCCGTAGATATCGGGCTCCTTCTCGGCGGACAGGCCGATGCACTTGGCGTAGCAGCCGCCCTCGATGTTGAAGACGCCGCGGTCGCTCCAGCAGTGCTCGTCGTCGCCGATGAGGGCGCGGTTGGGGTCGGCCGACAGGGTGGTCTTGCCAGTGCCCGACAGGCCGAAGAAGAGGGTGACGTCGCCATCGCGGCCCTCGTTGGCCGACGAGTGCAGCGTCAGGACGTTGTGCTTGATGGGCATCTCGTAGAAGAGGACGGTGAAGACGCCCTTCTTCATCTCGCCGGCGTACTCGGTGCCGAGGATGACCATCTCCTTCTGGTCGAAGTTGATGGCGACGGACGTGGCCGACGTCATGCCCTCGGTGTAGCGGTTGGCGGGGAAGGAGCCGGCGTTGTAGATGGTGTAGTCGGGGTGGAAGTGCTCGAGCTCCTCACGGGGAGGGCGGATGAGCATGTTGCGCATGAAGAGGGCATGGTAGGCGCGGGCGCAGATGACACGGACGCGGATGCGGTACTTCTCGTCCCAGCCGGCGTAGCCGTCGACGACGTAGATGCGGTTGCGGGTGTTGAGGTAGTCGACGGCACGCTCGCGGTTGATCTTCCAGACCTGTGGAGATGGGCGTGTCAGCCAATCAATCAATCAAGGAGCAGCAGTGAAGCCATCGCCAGCGCGTTGTGTCTCGTGTGTAAGTGCGGCCGCGCGGACCCGCTGCAGCCGGCGGCGCACCCCCCGTCCGGCGTCCCGATCCGGAGCGCGCGGTGCGACATTGGGGACCGCATGCAATGCAGTGCACCCAACAGGCAGACAGGCAGACAGGCACATGCGAATCCAACGCGCATCGGTCTTTCACGTGAAGCAAAGCAAGGCGCGCGCCACGCTGAAGTCCGCCCGTCTGCCTGCCCTCACGGGGCCTGGGCCTGCCTGGTCGGACCGGGTCGGAGCGGACCGGGTCGGAAGGCCTCCCTGCTCGGGCGCCGTGGACGACCGCTTAAGCTCGGCTGCAGACGCTCAGCCAGTGGCGGCGGGGCAGGCACAGGCCAGCGTGGGTGAGCGGGGTCGCCCATGACGCCAATTGGGGGGCGTCGAGATCGACACTTTGGCAAAAGTGACGACTCGACTGGGCCATGATGATGCGCCCACGCGCGCAGTCTGGGCCAGCGCAGCACACGGGATGACTTGACGTGCGCTCAGCCCAGCCCAGCCCGTCCCGGCCCAGCCAGTGCGGCGTCGCCAAGGCCGCAGCTGAGGGCGGCTGGCGCAGAGTCGTCGTCGGTTCCCGATGCTGCGCTGTGCCCCCGTTGGCGTCATAGTGACAGGGCCGACTGGGATAGGGAAAACGCGGGGCAGCCGCGCATAATCGCGGGGGGTCGGAGCGAGACACGCAGCAGAGGCAAAAAAAGGGGACGACAAGGGCACGAGACGACCTACCTCGGGAGTCATAGGCTTGTTGACGGGTCCCCACCTGCGCAGGAAGCCTTGGTTAGCCGCAGAGCCCAGGCACGGCGCGCGCGTGAGCAGGGATCGGGGCGGGAAGGGGGCAGGCTCACCAGATGTTGTCTTCCGACGAGGGCTCCTTGACAATTCGCTTGTCCAGAGGCGATCGGCCCGTCTTCTTGCCCGAGTAGGCAGTCAGGGCACCGCTCGACGTGATGGCCGTGCCCGTCTCGTAGACCAGGGCATCTTCGTAGAGCGCGGCGACGGAGGGGTTGTGGATCTGCAAGGCGGCGGCCGCCAGTCAGTAGCTGTGATGGGAGGAAGAGGGCGAGCCGTCAGAGCAGGTCTCAACGTACAATGGCGACACGGTCGTAATCGATGTGGGCGGTCTCGTGAAGCTCCTCCTCTGCGGGCAACCTGTCAGCACTCGGCCAGGAAAAGGCGCCCAGAGCTACGTCGAGCCTGGGGGGACTCAGAGCGGAGGCGGAGTGAGCATACCGAGCTCAGTGTGCTCGCGGTGAGGCCTGCGAGGACATCGTGTTAGCGGGCGAGCTTTGCACGGCACTGTTCACGGGTCGCGAGACTTACTGAACACCGCCCGGGTGCAGGGCAGTCTTGTTAACGTTGCTGGAAATCACTGTTGCCGCGTGTCAGCCCAGCACGACCAGACGGCCTCGGTTGAGATGCGCTCGCGTGTAAGACGCAGGTGGCGAGAGTGAGGAAGAGAGGCAGAGAGGGGGGCAGAGAGACGGGACTCACTCTTGCGCAAATCACCACCGCGTGCCTGGAGTGTGGACTTGGGGTTCTTGACGTTGGGGTCTGTGTAGGGAGATGCGGTCCTGACGACGGGGTCCTTCATGGTTATGTATTTAACTTGAAGGCACCGGGCAATCGCTCGATCTCGGCTTTGGCAAGCTGGGCTTTTTTCTGGGTCCGTCCGTCCGTCCAGGCTTCACACAGCAAGGGGTGGGGGAAGGGGGGGGGGGCAAGCCAACGGGTGGAGAAGGGGGGTGTGTGCGGGTGCGTACGAGGACTCGTAGCTAAGAGTCGAGCTTGTGAAGACCGAGACAGCAAGTCGTGTGCGCTCGCGTGTGCTCAAGCCCGTGGCGCCCAAAGGCTCTCTCCACAGAGTGGAAACGACGGCAAAGAGCCGGGAGAGGGTGCTGCTACTAGACGTGGAAAAAAAGGTCCTGCTGAGCGAGAGCAGGAGGCTGGAGCGCTGGCCGCGTTGCACAGCGATGGCAGTTCGAGCGTCTCTTTCACGAGTCGCTTGGCAGGTATCGTGGACCCGAGGACAGCAACGGTGCAGAGCCTCGCCGAGGAAAGCGGTTCTTGTGACGCACAATGGGCTTCCGTTTGTGGAGCAGAGGGGGGGGGGGGGGG
>JALHBU010000221.1:69869-79987 GCA_024340005.1 Tolypocladium tropicale | reverse complement strand
CCCCCGTCCGCCGCGGCCCCCATGTCCGGTCTCACTCTGCGCCGCAGCCTTGCCCCGTTCCAGCACGTCCTACTCTCCCGGGGGCATCGCCGGGCTGCGGAGGCGATGTGGAGGCGGAGACTTGGATGCATGGGAGCTTGATGCGGCTCCTGTCCTGAGGTCGATGCCGCCGATTCATCTGTTCGACGTCGCACCTCGTCCAGACTCTTCAAACTTATCCCCCGACCCTCGCACACGACAGTCCCATCTCGTACGGCATTGTCGTCCTCCAGGGCTAGCCAATTCGTCACCGAAGTTGAGAGTCCAGACGTGCCATGCCACGGCTCATGAGCATCTGATACCGCTCACACGCCCGCCGCGGCCATGGCCTCCCGTACCCTCTATCCCGTAGCCGAATCCAACGAGCCCAGCATCTCCCCCCTGTGCGACAGCGAGCCTGCCTTCGTGCCCTTCACCCCCGGCGTTCTCAAGCGCAGCATATATCACCGCGTGCCCTCCAGCGGTGCCCCGGCGGCGGACATGAGGAGCCTTGACGACGACAACCTCTCGCGGGCTAACGGCCTTGGTATCCTCTCTCGACGGGAATCTTTCCCGCCCCGTGTGCCGGTTGGCTCCAAGGCCGCCGCCGTCGCCGCCGTCAGTCCTCCGGGAACGCCGCCCGGGCCCGCGTTGTCGCCTCGTCATGAGCCCGCCATCAGCAGCCCGATGAGCTCCGCCGCCGCCTCACCTCGGACGGGTCTCCTGTCCGGCACGCGCTCGTTGGCCATGCTGGATCTCGTGAAAGGCGCATTCACATTCAAGTCGAGGAGGCAACGAACGGCGTCGGTCGAGCCTAGAGCCGTGCCCCTTTGCGAATCCCTGTCCTCCGACGATGCCAAGCTCACGTCTAGCAACGAGACGTCAACTGCCATGTCGGATGTCGAGGGCGATGCGGGTGGTGAGCTCATCGACGACGACATGTTCAAGCAGAAGTTTGGTACGCTTGCCTCCCCACTTACACGGGGTGTGTGCCTGATTGAGTCCGGGGCTAACACTCGACAGCCGAACCACCCACGTACTGCTGGTCGAAGAAGGACATCGTCAAGAAGCGCAACAGCTGGCTCTCCGTCATCATCCTCGCCCTCTCCGTCTACTCGACCGTCATGAGCGCCATCTGGATGGTCGTGTCCTTCGTCCAGCCGCGCTGGGGCTACAAGATCTCCTCGCACGGCGGCCTGCTCCCCTCGACGGCCACCCTCGTCACCGCCCTCGTCGCCAAGACCATAGAGCTGTCCTTCGTCACCGTCTTCATCGCCTGCGTCGGCCAGGTCCTCACGCGCCGGGCCTTCGCCCGCCGCTCGCGCGGCATGACCCTCGCCGAGATGACGATGCGCAACTGGGTCATCCAGCCGGGCAGCCTCATCACCCACTGGGAGAGCGTGCCCTACGCCGCCGTTACGGTGCTCGGCGCCCTATCTCTAGTTGCCAGCGTCGTTGCCATGTTCTACACCACCGCCAGCGACGCCATGGTCGCGCCCAAGCTCATGTTTGGTAGCTGGGAGACCGCCACGCTGCAGGGGCGCATCTTCGCGCCCTACGCCAACTCGGACAACGTCAAGCAAAAGTGCCCAACGATACCGCAGACCCAGGACAACGTCGACCATGCAGGCGAGTCGTGCATGAACGTGCAGTTCTCGAGCCAGTCCAACCGAAACCTCCTGGCCTTCATGGAAAGTTGGACCGACGTCTATCTCAAGGACTCGACCAACAAAGAGGGCCTCGGTGGACGCCCTAACGGCACGGCGCTGCTGTACGACAACACGACCATGACGTCCGCTTGGATCGAGATGCAGCATAGTAATGTCACGGCGCACCAGGAAACCTACGGCCGGATAATCAATAACGTGACGCTCGCTATGCCCCATCCCGGCGTTTACGCTGCAGCCACGGACAGCATCAACGGCATCCTCCAACCCGACGACCTCGCGGGAGTGGGCGAGTACGCCATCAAGGCTGCCGTCGTTTCCCCCTCGATCAACGTCATGTGCGTCAATATGATGCGTGAGGAGCTGGCGCCCCTGATATACCAAACGTGGCCTGCCGGCTCCAAGAACGCAACACTCTGGTTGGAAGACATCCCAATGCCGTTATACAAGAATGGCACGGAGAATTATCTCAATAGCACTGCCGTCGACAATATCTTCCGCTGGGGGCCCAAGCACTCACCCACCAAAAATATTGTGAGACGGCCGCCCGTATTCTATCGCGTAAGTGACTGATTCCCTCTGGAAGCCCCATGCTTGCTAACCCATTATGCCTCTCAGTATCCTTCGGACTACAACATCGTCACCAACGAAACCACGGCTGTACAAACCAACGACGCCTTCTACGTCCTTGGCAAGAGCCCGAAAATGCAAAACTACACACTATGTGAGATGCGCTCCTGGGTATCGCCGGCGTGCTCAACGCACTTCAATATCTCTGGGACCGCGGGCGCTAGCATGCGGGCCCACTGTGAAGATAGCAAGGACCCTAATGCGTACCACGTCTCGGCCGAGCGCGATCCTAGCTGGGATGGACAATATCCGTCTGCTTCGCCGGACTGGAGGGTATGCCGACCGCTGAGCTCACCGCCTCGTGCTTCTTGCGCCGCTGACAACGTTGTAGTGGATTGCCCGTCAATGGGGAATGGCCATAGACCTCGATAGCGGCCTCACCGACGGCAACGGCTCCAACGCCCGTATCCTGACCCAACTGGCGTTGACGAATGACCAGTTGGCGTCGACTAAGGACCCGTTGCCGCCGTTCCTCCCATCTATGGCCGAGGCGCTCGCAGTGTATGGTAGTGCCATGCTTGTTATCGGATCCATCGGTACGCCCTTCGTCCATTACTGGAACTCTACCATCCCGAACTACCTCATACCGGACCCAGGGGCGCTGGCCAAATTTCCCGCTTCGGTAATCACGCAGCAGTACACGTCCGGACACACCAACTCGTGGCAGGGCATATTCTACGTCGTTCTCGTGCTCGTGTTCTTCGTCAACGTCTGCTGTGCCGTCTACTTGTGCCTGCGCACTGAGCAAGTGACCGACTTCACGGAGCCGCAGAACCTCTTCGCCTTGGCCATCAACAGCCCGCCCAGCGCTCAGCTCAAGGGCAGCTGCGGCGCGGGACCCGAGCATCGAGATCTCGTGGTCCCGTGGCGAGTGGAATACGTAAAAGACTCGAACCACTATTTCTTCGAGGAAGCAAACGAGAAGCCGTGGCGAGGGAAGTATTCGGATCAGGGCGTGGGCATGAAGAGAGACTACGGGGATGTGAAGGGAGGCAGCTACAAAAGGCTGAGCTCCGGTAAAGGGTGGCTTTGATGAATATTTACGAAGAAATGTCAAGGCGTTGGCGGGACTGGCGGCTTCAGGCGAGCATTTGCAGCATTTCGGTTTCTGTACGAAGTACAACTAGCCGCCTCTGAGCCTAGTCCTAATAACTATGCGCGAGGCTTGATGGGTATTTGGACGCTGAGATTTTCCGAATAAAGGTGGTTGATATTGCAACATGGTTGTTCATGCATCCTCTCTCCATTGTGACGCACACTCAAGGCGTCAATGAGATGCAAGGGACTGCGGCACCATGGGCAAGATTATGTCGGGTGAATGGCCCATCAACGCCGGACAGAGGATGCGCTAAGATAGTCTCACTTGCAATGATATAGAGTGCTGCTCTATGTGGTTAAACCTCAGCAGTGGAATATACGGCAGGCATCATCATTCGCGGCCGAGGAACGAAACCTAGAGGAAAGTCTCGAACACAAAGACTTGCCGTGGATCCACAATCTGGCCGAGCGGCTTCAGGTAATGGCCGCAGGGAAACCCTTGAGAAAGGGCAGAGCCTTACGATTTGACAATTGTACACTGGCGAGCGCGGAGTTCACCCCGGACGGGATCTTTCACGTCGGACCGACCGAGGCAATGTTGGACCGGACAGTCGACGTGGCTTGATGCGCTGACGGGTGCTTATCAATGCTTGTCAATGCTTGTCTCGAGGGGCCCCCGAGATGTGAAAGCAATTTTATTCTGATTTGTACCCAAGTGCTGTTTCTTGGATTGTTTCTGTTTGATTTAGAGGCAGCTGAGTACCTGGAAATCGTCAGACAAAGTGACAGGCCGTATGTTAGTCCGCAAATGATGATGCGACTCTCCGGCGAGGCGGCCGATGCCCTGGTATCACCTCTGACCGCCGTTGTCCGCGATCCAATGCTTCTCAGATGGACTCAGCGAAGCGAAACAGATAGGTCGACGACGGGGTCGCTGCCGTCCGGCGCGCAGGCCCCAGCCGGGCCTCGACTGGGCGGAAGGATGGCAGAGCGCGGGGCCGTCACGGGCGATGACGGCGCGGCTTGGGCGATCAAGGGTCGCATGTCGCCCGTTGACATGCATGTCATCGCTAGCGCGTTCGTGTCCGTCTCGTTGGAAACTTGGTCCCCAAGTCCCCTTGGGGTAGGAGAAGATTGGCGCCACAATCCCGAGCTGCGGCCCCGCCGTCCGATGACGCCGACTCTTCCGGGAAGCGGGGGCGACAGAGGACCCGGCTCTCCGTGGAGCTTGCAGGCGTGATGATTGCCTCATCATTGTTTAGTAGGTACATTGATTGAGAAACGAGCCCATCATTGGATTGCTGCTTCGCAGCCCAATGTTGTGTGGAAAAGACGGCCCGACAGAGGCAAGCAGCCGTTGTGGGATTAGTGAACCACTTTTCGAGCCGAGTCGGCGCATCGCCTGGCTGTTGCGCAACAAGACGAAGCAAAGGACGAAGTCCATGCCTGACTGGGGCCGTCTCATGTACGAGACGTACTCGTACTCGTAGCTTCGAAGGCTTACGGATGCGGCTGTTCGTCGTCGGTGCTCTGCCTGGATCGGATGCATGATGCCATCCTTGCCCTACACCGGCCCTCATCGCACCGTGCGGCCTGATCGAGTTGCTCGTCCGGGCAGAGCGGAGGCATCACGCGGCACAACACCGGACAAGCTCCAGCAAGGCGAACCTTGCAAGGGCGCTGCAAACAGGCGAGCTTGACGTCTCGCGGTGCATCGAGTGGTGGTGGTGGTGCTTCGATTCCGTTGGTCGCGGCCGGGCTGCCACGGTGCTAGTGCAGGTTTGGGCATGCGGCGGCTTTTGGCTCGGCACTTGTTGCCCTTAGGCTGGACGCAGAGGCGGGATGTAACGCGAATTGGTGGGGGACCCGGGATGGATGCAGGCGTGGGCCACTACGATCGGGTTCGAGGCCTCGGCAGCTGAGGTTCGAGGCGGCAAAGTGCGAGCGAAGGACGAGGAGAAGACGCGTCGAGCAGAGCCGACGCTGAGGCTTTGGTAAGGTAATGCGTGGGCGTGGAAAGAGCACGCATCGCGGCTGACGGAGCTCATAAAAGCACGGAGTACTCCGTACCTGCGAGTACTTTCGACAAGTTGCAGGCTAAGGAAGGTACTCTGCAACATTAAGTGCTCCGTGCCTACGTCGACGGCGGCTGCGTGTTCCAGGAGCGAATGAGCTTATTGCCGAATTGGGGAAGCATGGGGCGGCATGGGGAGGAGAGAGTGGAGGTTGCGCTTCCCCGGCCACGGCCACCCCAAGCCAGCCAAACCTTGATGACGGCTTCCCCACACCCAAAGGCCAAAAATCTCCACTTCGAACCTGCGCCAATGTCGACCTCTGCTCGCCATGCGCTCGCTATGCCATTCGCCGGTTTCCTTCGCCTGGAGGGCGGCGGTCGACCGCTCGGTATGCCCATGAGCAAAGGGCGACCTGGGCGACGGGCTCGGCAGCAGCTCCTGGAAACCGCGACGCTCGCTCAAGAGCCTTGCAGCACGGCGAGCTTCAGCGTGTCCACGGCGTCCTCGTCGAGCCTCTGGGGGCCTTTTGTTGTCATCCTCGGTGCCTGCCGTTGTCATTTTGCTAAAATCATTGGTTATCGAACAAGCAGCAGGCGTCGCAAGTGTCGAGTAACTCAGTTCGTCGCGGCTGGGAAGATATTGGACGTCGGTTGGGCTCAAGAAGAACATCCCAGGCCTCCAATTTTGTCGCTGATCCTTCGTATTTGCCTCTTCCCCAGATTCTTTGTTCATGTTTTCGTCGCCCACCTCACGTTTCTGACTCGGTTTCGTCCTCTCTTTCGCCTCTTCCGCCCCAAGCACCTCCCTCTCGGGCCGTTTCGAACACCACGACGATCAACACCACCACTACCCGCCGTTCCCCCAATGAAGCTTTATCGGGCTTACCGAAGTTGGCAGCCTCATCGCATATGCTTCGTCTCGCCGTCCCGGCCAGGCCGCGCTAGAGCCCCCCGCAACCCATTTCCGCCGCCATGCGGGTCCGCCATCCTCCCGCCACCATCCAAATCGCCCCATCTCGCCCGAGTATCGTGCGCCCGTGACTCCGCTGGGAGAGCTTGGGTAGCTCCATGGTAGCTCTGGACGAGTAAGGTATCCCGTAGGTCCCCTGTCACCCGATGTGCCGTTGTAGCATGGGGAGATGCCGCTTGGTTATAAGCCAGCTTTCTCCCCGGTTGGCCACATGATCCCCGCTGTTGAATTGCTTCACCGTGCGTATCGTCTAGATATCTATACCCCTTGTCTACCAAGAGACGTGCTCGTCTTGTGCTCTTCATCTCGGCGAATTGGACTTGTCCTCGCCGTGATATCATTGCCGATAGCCTCCGAGAACTCGCTCGCCGAGCTTCACCTACGCGACTCGGCTCGCTAGGCCCTCATCACTCACCTCAAAAACCGACGCTGCAGCTTGCAGCTCCAACGCAATCATGAACGTGCTGCGCAAAGCTTCCCTCTCCAAGCCGGAGGAGGTGGCTGGAAAGTCGTGGCCGGGTATCGCAATTGGCTTCTTCGTCGCCTTCGGTGGCATCTTGTTTGGGTACGTGATTTTATCGCCGCGAGCGTCCGCATTGAGATCGCGCATATTGATGAACCCGCAGATATGACACCGGCACCATCAGCGGTATCATTGCTATGCCCTACTGGCAGGATCTCTTCAGCACGGGCTACCGCAATCCAACTGGCCACCTGGACATCACCACCAGCCAAGAGTCTGCCATTGTCTCCATCCTCTCCGCCGGAACCTTCTTTGGTGCTCTCTCGTCCCCATTCTTCGCCGACTACATTGGTCGTCGGCCCGCACTGATGGCTTCGACGTGGGTTTTCAACCTTGGGGTCATCCTGCAGGTGGCGGCCACGGCGATCCCCTTATTCCTTGCCGGACGCTTCTTCGCAGGATGGGGCGTCGGCATGGTTTCCGCGCTGAGTAAGTATTTTCACAAGAGCCAGACGTCGAACTTCAGCTTGGAGTCTCGTTCCTGACATTGCCCTTCTTGTAGTCCCTCTCTATCAGTCCGAGACAGCTCCCAAGTGGATCCGAGGCGCGATCGTGGGGGCCTACCAGCTGGCCATCACCATTGGTCTTCTCCTTGCGGCTGTCGTCAACAATGCGACGGCCGATCTTGACAACACCGGCTGCTACCGGATCCCCATCGCTGTCCAGTTCGCCTGGTCCCTGATCCTCTTCGTTGGAATGATCTTCCTCCCTGAGACGGCCCGCTACCTGGTCAAACGTAACAAGCCGGAGAAAGCCTTGAAGTCTCTCGGCGTCGTCCGCCGCCTCCCCCCGGACCATCCAGTCATCCGGAAGGAGCTGGATGAAATCATCGCCAGCCACGAATACGAAATGAGCATCGGAAAGGCGAGATACATTGACTGCTTCAAGCCGCCCATTTTGAAGCGCCAGTTCACCGGCATGTCCCTCCAGGCCCTCCAGCAGCTCACGGGTATCAACTTCATCTTCTACTACGGTACCAAGTACTTCCAGAACTCGGGAGTATCGAGCGGCTTCGTCATTCAGATGATCACTTCGGCCATCAACGTCGCCTCGACCGTTCCTGGCCTGTACGCCATCGACAAGTGGGGACGCCGGCCGTTGCTCTTCTGGGGTGCCGTGGGTATGGCCGTGTCGCAGCTCATCGTCGCCCTGTGCGGCACTCTGTCCACCGGCCAATACTCGGACGGCGTCATCTACGTGAAGAATCTCGGTGGTCAAAAGGCCGCCGTGGCCTTTGTTTGCATCTTCATCTTCTTCTTCGCCTCCACCTGGGGCCCCCTCGCCTGGGTCGTCAACGGCGAGATCTTCCCTCTCAAGACCCGTGCCAGGTCTCTGAGCATGACGACGGCCACCAACTGGCTCTTCAACTGGGCCATTGCCTACTCGACTCCGTACCTCGTCAACTACGGCGCGGGCTATGCCAATCTTCAGTCCAAGATCTTCTTCATCTGGTTCGGATGCTGCTTCCTCTGCATCGCTTTCGTCTACTTCTTCATCTACGAGACCAAGGGCCTCACGCTTGAAGAGATCGACCTGTTGTATGCGGAGGTCAAATCGGCGAGGAAGTCGACCAAGTGGAGGCCCGACGACACTTGGGTGCACCGCCAGAGCGTGGCCCAGCAGGGCACCGGCGGCGACCATCCCGACGGACTGAGCAAGGGAGTAAATGGCGACGGGGCTGTCGATGCGTCGCACCACGAGAAGAATGGCACAGTGTAAAGGCAGTGGTGCCGGACATTCTTTAGGCATGCCGCTTTGCATGCACTCTGCATACAGGAATTTTGGTTGATTGGATATCGTTTTGGGTGGGAGTACCTCGTCTGTTCTACGAATGACAGGGGCTGGTTTCGCGACCCTGGTTCTGTCGTCGATATACTATTTAATTCAACAAATTGAATTTTGACTCCAGCAATGCACGATAATGCCCATCTCTCTCGTGTGCTCCTGCTCACGAAGAGTAAAGCCCGTGATGTATGATGTGAGCTCTTGTCACGGAAGAGGCCATGCTAAGTCCGCCGCTAATCCTCCATCGTCACTTGCCACTGTACGACTTGGCTTCAGGCACTTACTTCTGGTCCCGTCTGGCAGAATTCTGCAGAAATTCCCCGTGGGCTCAGCTGCTAGAGCCTCTTTGGCCCCAATCTGGGCGTCATGGCGCATTTGACGATGACGCAGTAGAGACGCTTGGATGGGGCCTTGCGGAGCAGGGGACTAGAAGGAAAAAAGGGGAACCCAGGATTTGCCGCGCTCTTGGTCGGCAGTTGAATGTTCCAAGTCCTCCCTTGCGGCATGCGGTCCCTGCATGTCTGTAGTCTCCTTTCAAGGGATGCTGCTCGTCGCGGACTTGGACTTGTTGACTGGGCGATAATGAGGACCAGGTCTCTTGGCCACTTTTCGAGCCCTGTCTGCGGGCAAGCTGCATCGGAGGAGCCTGCTCCAGTCCCCCATCTGACTGTCTCAGCCATATACCCATCCGGGGCAGCAATTGGAGAGGTTCTGGGCACGATGACGCCTGCTACCCGGAGAAGCTTACGGAGCGAGTTACTGTGTGCGAAGCTACGTGGGATCCGTTTTACAGTCCTCCAACCCCCGCTCTCTGTACCCGGACGTTGCAATCTCGCCTGTTCGGGGAGACGCCAAGCCCGCCCCCTCGCCGTATCTCAGTGTCGCAGAGACGTCACCGTCACCGCAGAGCTTCCTGGAACGCCTGTTGATCAACGTCAGCAGTACGGGGGTCATCAATCTGGACGGGCTGTGATAGCCGCCAAAGTTCGGGGACACAGAGACGTCGCACGCGCTCATCGTGGCCCCATCTCGGCTCCGAGCGAGCAACTCTTCTCAGCACAAAGCAGGTGTTCTTGGATTATACATCATACTCATACTATAAGTCTAGTCAGCTTTCCCGAAGCCTGTTTACTTCATCAAACTGTTCTGCTGGGCCAAGATGACGACTTCCGGAGAGGAGACGACATCGAGCCGCGGCGCTCTCCAGCAGCGATTCTCCACCCTGTCAACCGTGGCCATGGCATTTTCCATCCTCAAGTACATCGCAGCCGCTGATTGCATTCCGATAATGTGCAGGAGCAGCAGCTGACGTCGCTCCAGTACTTGGATCGCCCTGGCCGGCTCCGTCGGCCTCATCCTGCCTTCCGGCGGGTCCGCCGCGTTCCTGTACGGCTTCATCTTCTGCGTCCTTTGCTGCTTCTGCGTGGCCGCGAGTCTCGGCGAGCTCGGCGCCATCTGGCCTACCGCCGGGGG